>JARKHS020031030.1:0-113808 GCA_030143305.2 Amblyomma americanum
AGTATGGCCGCTGCCGTCGTTGTCTCGGTGCTGTTTCTGTCTCTTGCACCCTGAATGTGCACGTTTGGTTGGAACCGAAATAGACACTTTTGTTCGGAATCGTTTATACAATGCACTGCCTGTAGGGAAATAAATTGCTGCCCATGTTTCATCATACTGTTGACGGCGTTGAATTGGTTTCCCAACTGAAGCCCTATGATGCGGCGTCGACGACGGATTGCTTGTGATTCACGCTGTTGATATTCAAGCTGCCAGAGGGCGCGACTGTCGAACTCTCATCGAAACTGGCAATGGTGGGGGCTGTTGAGTGCAGGATATTTTCAGGATAGGGGCGTGCAGCGCATTCTTGAGATTACAAGAAGAGTATCGCGGAGAAGAAAAAATGCGTGTAAAACATATTGTGCTGCACCTTATACTTACCCTGTCATTCGTGGGTTTTTGAGCAACAACCGCCTTGACGCGCTACCTTGTCGACACAAGGTAAGCGTTCTGCATATAAGGGCCAATAGGAATTCAGCATCACACAGTTCAGGTGCCGTGCGATGTCCCATCGAGAAAGCCAGGAGGTAACGGCAGAAATGCGCGCATATACACGGTGCCCTTCAGGAGGATTAAATAATCAACCAACTAAGAAGCTTTACCCCAAGCAAAAATAAGGAAATGTTAGTGCTGCGTAATAGAAGCATGTGAAATTCCGCAAGCAGTCTTCCGCTCACATTCTGTTGACGCAACCCAAATTCACCCCAGCTTCTCGATTCTATTGAATATAAGGCTAGAGCTACTTGGGGAGGCGGAACAGACTTCCGTGCCCAAAATTTTTGTAGGTATTTTTTTCTGACATGGTCGCGTTCACGTATTTTTTCGACTTGGTGGATCCAGGCGCATTTTCCTGCACTGACGCTCAAAGCTATTACATACGCACCGAATTTATGAAGTTAGACTGACACTCACAGACGCTGACATGACCTCTTTGCTGTTTGGTCCGGGTTAGAACCACTTCAAATAATTCAGAATCTTATTCATGCAAAATGACAGCGAGGCAGTTGCACATCGATTTCCCATAATCAGGCTCCACGACTCGCACTTAGAGACGGCCATGGTGGAGTCGCGAGTTTTTAGCTATTTGCGTGTAAACCTTCCCTTGGCCACCAAGCTTGGAACAGTGGCAATGACAGCATGCACAAATCTCTGGTTACTCTTTCCCGCTTGGATTTATCAGCATTATTTGCCTCCGCGCTGGGAAGGGTCACTAGCCCCAACAACGCCACTCACCTTGGGAATTAATAAATTCATAGTGAACCGAAATCGAACCTCAAGTTAAAATTTTATGCTGAACTTTAATCTGACTGCCATTTCAAAAAAGGTTCACGCAGGTCTTTTGGCCCCAATACTCTCTTAGACACCTACGTGCCTCTACAAAAAGTATTTTTTCCACGTAGTATTTATGATTGGTATAAGATGCCTGTTGAAGTCGTGAGTGTTGATCGTGATGTATTTTTAAGGCTTATCAGTGATTTGTAGTTTTACTGCTCTTTCAAACCAATAATTGATCGAATGTACTGTTGCTCCTACTCCTCTTTAGTTTTCTGTTTCATTTGTCTTGATACACTGCATCTTTGTCGTCTCTCATTCTTTCTTGTCGTGTGATTTTTACTCCTGGTCACTTTAACGTTGTACCCACTCCCGTATTATAATCCTTCGGCACTGCAGATTGCCCGGAAAATAAATACACAGTTATGTGTATAACAGCCTCCATTGTAATGCAGATTGCTTTCTCGAGTCTTGTAGTCTTTTCTTAATGCGCAATATGATCTCGAGGACAAGTTAGCCCGTTTTATTAGCATTGAAGCGACTATAGTGTGGGTAATATATATATATATATATATATATATATATATATATATATATATATATATATATATATATATATATATATATATATATGCTGTTTGCTAACTTGTAAGCTGTCGAGACCTCGTCAAGCTCCGAGCATTAAGTCCCGTACTCCTGCTTTTAAAAAGGAAATAAAAGTTCATTGATTGATTCATGTTTATATTATCATTCCTTCCTTGATACTTTTTACTTTTTTATTCGCACCAAGCCAAGAGCTCATTTTAGGTGTATTTAAGTACTGCGTTTAAATTTCATCCTATAACTGGCTTGAGAGTATGAATAAATCAATGAATAAAACGATCGTTGGGTGAAGTCATTTTCGCAATACACGCCAGATTTTAGTTGAAATTACTCTTTTGCAAAGATTTGTGATCGGGGAAAGAGGAAATGTCACGTCTACCGCCATTGCTGTTTTCTTCATTGAAATTCGGCACTAACACTGCTGAACCATTCAGTTTTACAGATTCAGGGCCTCTGTTTTTCACACCATTAATCAAAAATGGTTCCATCGCTGAAGCAAGGAATCAAAGCCGAGTGAACCTTTTTAAAGAAAAAGCGAATGCCACAGCTTACTCAGGTTATATCACTGTGAATGAGACAACAGGGAGCAACCTCTTTTTCCTTCACATAGAGGCACAAGTAAGTATTTCCCCGTGAACAGCACACTAGCTGCGAACATCCAGGCGTCAAAAACTCGATGGACCATATCATCGTTCATAGTTTGCTTGCATTTAATTGTCATGCTATTGATCGGAATTGAATAATTCTTACGTTCGCTTCGCAGGTGTTTCCAAAAGGCGATACATGTTGAAAAATGCATCATCATCCCGAGCCGAACTACTCCTAATGAGCCTGTCCAGGCGTCGATGGTTCAGGGAACAAATACATATTTACCTCCAGATGTAAACTATGTTAGGATGTTAAATTTATATTAAGTTGTTATACACACTAATTGCATCCCTGCTTTCCTTTTAAAGCAAAATGATGCATAAAAGTGACTTCTGTTAACTTCAAGAAAAATGTCAGTGCAGTCCGGACGTTTGCTACATGGTTTTACACTTATAGTTAAGGGACGAAGTTTTTGCGACGTTCGCAACGTGGGTGTGTTCACTGCTAGGAACTGAATCCTATGACGTAATTAATTCTCATGACCTGGTTTTCTGGGCGGTCGTACGTAAGCAGGGCGAACGCGAGACTCCGGGATGCCAGATTACCGAATGCGATACAGTGGGCCTTTACTGCCTCAATCCATAAAATACGAGTGCGCGCGGAAACCACGACGTACTGAAAGCATAGAAACCGTTCAACTTATTGTGCCTGATAATTATGCCAGCTTCGAATAAAACGCGAACAAAATTGTTGAAATTCGGGCTGCAAAACAGGCAGATTTTGTTTGCAGCGCACTGAATAATAGTGCATTTTATTTTGTCTTTGCAAGAGGATTGCTGTGTGGAATAGAAATCTATAAGAGAGTGAAAGGTTGTCTAACGCATTCTCTAATAGGGGCAGGGTGTGATACCCAAGCCCTGAAGTATATTTCCATTGTTAAAATTACAGAATGCTAACTGTTGGCAAGAGAAGCAGATTCCCTTTCCAAATATGCGAATATCTTGCTGTTGGAAAGATCTTAGCCAAGTTTTCAGTCTCCCCGAATTGCTAACTTCAAGACTTACGGTTCGCGTTTTGAAAGTCTGCTTCCATTGCTAATGTAAACAATCAACTATGTTTTAGGCTCGCAATATGCCTCCGTCGCAATCCGTATATCTAGTGACCGAAATCTGCCTCAGGCCTTGGGCAGATGCTTGCCCTTGTTAGCGAGTGCGGTATAAATCTGTTTATTCCTTTATAGGGTATCTCGTTCCTGCAGCATAGGCATTGGGTATATTTCTTTTAAAGCAGCCAATCCTTATGGGTTGTTGCCTGGACAAGAAAATTTGCCTGTATGCGCTTTAGGTTCTCACTGATGGCATAGCTAGAAAGGAAAATCCACAGTTGACACCTCTTCTCAAAGTGCACAAAAATTCATGCTTTTTGGCTGAGCAATGATCATCGGCGCTGATTCAGAGCGCAGCCATATTGGGCAAGCGTTCGAGTACTCCTCCTTTTGAACATGGCTAAAGCAAATCATTTTTTTTGTGCTACTCATAAGCCATGATAACCTGAACCTCCAGGTCATTACCATCTCCATAAATTAGCGATGCGTTCTTTAAATATAACAAGACCTAACTTATATGGGTGTCACTTGCAATCGTTTACCTCGACAAAGCTTCTGTGGTTTTGTATGGCCAGTGACTTCTTTGCGTTTCACAGCTAATCTGAGTGCGACTTGCTGTGTATATGAAAAACCAGACAAATTTTCCATTATCATCTTTGACGGCAAGATATGCCTCACAAATTCCAAACAGTTCGGCCATAAATCACGAAATACTAGAAATCTGAGAAATTCTTATGAGAATCCGGCGAACACGTGCGCCCTCTCGTTGCTGGGAAGGAAGTATTACCAGGGGTTTAAACGGTGCGAACAGTGGGAAGTATATCGGGATCTATTGGTGAGAGTGCGCGCAACTTGCAGAGATAGCGTACTCTTTGCAAAGGCGCGGCACGCAGCCTGTGAGTTTCTAGTTATAGTGTACGTCAAAGTGGCGTGGTTCTCGTCGCGTGTGTCTGTGTGGTGTATGCAAGAGAATGTTAGCGCTATGACGTTCTCCTCAGCCGTCATGCTGGAAATCATGCTCCGAACGGAGCCTCTACTGTGAATTATGCCAATGGCGTTCGTAACTGCTAGTTACATAACGTCTGAGCTGGGCGGATATTTCGCCGCGTCTACATATCGGACGTTTTGGTCACAGTAGTATTGGCCCAGAAGTGCTTTGACTCTGTCCTACGGCCCGCGTGAAGCTCGGAGTTCATGCTCTTCGCGGCTAGCGCGGCTGTTATCTTAGCTGCAAGTTTGGGCGGGATGAAATTTGCAAAAGTAGTGTGGCCACGGCTGGCTCAGGAGAATTAAAAGATAGAACTGAGCTGTTATCTTGTTAGGTCGTGGGGCAATCCATATGTTGATGGTGACGTTTGCGTGAGCCATGCAGATTACGATGGTCATAGCACTGCAATTATATTTAAGTCATATATCTGCCGTGAATGACCAAAACTACACGGTGCTTATGGGACATTCGAGAGTACAGAACGGAGCCATACAGGGTGCAAGTTTGCTCTATATTCACACATGTATCATTCTTGCTCAGGTGGAAAAAGTTTCACACTGCGCAAGCTTTGGCCTCTGCATTTTGACTCCAGAAGTGAACCGGTTTTTTTTCTTTGTTTGTCAGAACTGACATCGTACTCCGTCATGTGCAAAACGCGTAAAGTTGCTAGCTCACGTGTCATCAACAGAGCCACAATAGCTAAGCTGTATTTCTAGTTCCCAAGACACAAGAGAGTTTACATGAATATTGAACACTTTGGCAGAACAACTCTTCCACAGCACCGCTAATGCTGTGGGTTCAAGGCGGCCCTGGTCACTCATCTCTTTTCGGGCAGTTCCTACAGAATGGTTCAATCGGCATCAACGCCAGTGGGGGTCTGTTCCACAGGAATCTCACAATACAAAAAGACGTGAACATTATATATCTCGATGTGCCTGTGGGTGCTGGCTTTAGCTTCACCCGAAACGTATCAGGTTTTGCGAGAAGTCTTCAAGATATCACGGTGGACATGAGAGAATTTTTGCGCCAGTTTGAAGAACTTTTCTGCGCGAGTACATTTGTCGTGACTTCTACGTCGCTGGAGAATCATATGGAGGTGGGTGTTTTTTGCGCTAATGTTCTTAAAAAATAATTACGCCCAGCTGCTTTCCTAATAACCTGCAGTTACTTATAAGGGTAAAATAATCCTGTCATTATTTTAAGGCTTAAATATAATTGATTAAGAAGTAGAAGGAAAGGCAACCATATGCCCCTGATGGGATCTGAACCCAAGACCTCGGAATTTCACGTACGGTCTTCTACCAGCTCGTGACGCAACCTTTAGTGGCGTTTACCTTACGGCGGTGCTTGTTCTCTGCACATCTTTTCTCCTTCGAGAAGTCGAGCCTATTCCAGGGAAGCACCAGCCTTCTACGGCTACATTATTTTCTGTCTTTTTGTTTTCTACTTCGCGTTACCTTCCAAAAAGCCTGAGTTTGTTGTTTGAAATCATTCATAGCAATATTACTGGGAATGACGAAGCGATGATCAAAAATTCTCCAAGGTGCTCTGCACCTAGGACAGCATGAACTCCTGACTACAAAACGCCGGCAAAAAAACGACGGAAGTGCATGGAAGCGCACCTGGATCAGCCTATTCAGTATCTGGCGAGCCTAATGGCTTGCCTCTGTCACTCTATCGTCCCTGAGATTCTTCCCTGAGCGCATTCTTACTGCCATCTAAATATTTTCTTATGTTTAGCTGGCTGCACTCACTCTCTCAAATCTACCTTCACACGTGTTATCCCTGCAAAGTTATTCCACCTGGAGAAAGATGAAGGCCGCACTTTTGAGGCGTAGGTTATATTGGTGTTGGTTCAGGTTCTGGCAGTTCCACGAAGCCAGCAGTAGTTTTTATTTACTCCTTCGTCACAGCGTTAGCAGCATGGTCACCACTTCGTACTCCATCATAGCTAACAATTCTGAGTATTTTTGAGCAAGAAACAAGTTACGAACGCAATTTTTAATGTGCTCTAATAATTCACCATAACAGTGAACATATACGCAGATCACCTGATGGCAGTCTTGTATTTTTTTTTCTTCTCGCGTTTTTGCCATCGTCAAAAACGTTCCCCGTTGATTTTCTATGGCAGTTTTAACTCTTAGATGCAATTGAAGGAAACATTTTAAAAAGAGTGATTTTGCTATAAATCAGAAGAATGTACCGTTACCATCCAGATTTTCATAATGATATATTACAATTTTTACAATTTTCAAAAATTTTGTCCGGGAATGTTGAACATCGTACTCCATCTTGGGCTAATAGAATTTCATTTTGTTTCTTTATCGCAGCCAGATACGCCGTAAGCCTCGCTCACAGCTTGAAAACTAATCGCAGCGATAACATTACCCTGAAACTTCAAGGAACGATTGGCGGCGTTGGATTCTTTGGATCAGTGTTCGACACCGCGGACTCCAGCAATTTTCTCTACGAAGCGTCGATGCTCACCAAACAAGGGCGTAACGAATTCGCTGGTCAATTTGAGTTGATGAGACAACTCGCGAGCAGCGGCAACACGACACAGTTTGGTATGGCTGTAGGCCTGTTATTCCAGACGCTATTCAGTGCGATCCCTCCAATCCACCAACCTTGTTCGAAAACCTCACTCTTTACAAACTCCACGCTAATGCTCTGTACTCGGCGATACCTCTTCACATGCTGCAGTACTTCGCCTATGTTAATAAGAGTGAATTCAAGGAAGCCATCCACGTTGGCAAAGATGGTCACTTTCAGCTCGTTAATGAAAGTCTCATATACAGCCTGGTTCCCGACCTAGCACATGATATCAGCCCTCAGATAGAACTTCTTCTGAACGAAAGCAGGGTTTTGTTCTACACTGGCCAAATGGACACTGTATTTCCGGCAACCAACCTGCAAGCCTACTTCCGGTCGTTGAACTGGACGCATGATTCAGAGTACAGGAACGCACCTCGCGTTCCCTGGACGCCGTACGATGGATGTCCAGGCATGTGCGGCTACAAGACCACTGTGCACAATTTCACCGAGGTCATCCTCTTTGGCGCGGGCCACTACGCGGCAGTAGACAAACCTGATGAGGCCTACTATTTGATGACAGAGTTTATTACTCCGAATAAATAAAGTTAGTTGAAATTGCTAAAAGAATTTGGTGATTAAACAGTACGCAACAATTCCCCAGTTTTCTTCAGCATGCCCTTTGTCATCGACTCCCAGTTTTAAGCTTGTTTTCAACACTTCTTTCAAAGATGCTGCCTTTTTCGGACGGAGCTTTTTCTGTAATTGTGTTAGCTTTCCTGTCATTTGTTGTATTGGTCCATATATAAGTCAAGCAAGCCAACCATTTTATTTCTAGCGGAAAAAAATATTGCATGCACATCACGCTTTCACTTACTGGTTTTATGACAGTATAACTGGTGTCGGAGGTTGACAGGGCAGAAAGATCCTCCATGTTGCGGTTTAATGTTCTGGACTCATTAAAAATCGCATATTTCTAGTCACAGGCATGGCTTTAGAAACTATAGGAGCTAAACAATGTGAACTGAAAAATGATAAAAACCTTTTTCTGAAAACACATCAGAGACGCGACAGCATTAAATGAGCAAGTTATTGCGAATAAATGTCTTCTCCAAATAGGTTCCCTAAGTGTGGTATTCGCAATAATATGGCATATTTTCAGTTCGCAAAAGCACTCATCCCGTAACTCAAATAACCTGTAACATGTCTTATAAAAGATGCACAGTAAATAATGGTGGTGTTCGCGCCGCCGAAATCCATGGGAGAGACCAGCGTTGGAAGATCAACAAAGATGAATAAGACAGGAATAAAGCTGATTATAACGCTACAGCTTCCTTATCATTTGTCCAGACCCTGCTCTGCTAAAACCAGAGTTCACGTCTCACAAAAATCTAATAATGCTACAGAGCTAGAATAAATACTTGAGGAATCCGCCTTTTGCTAGGAAGCGAGAAATTAATTTTGCATCACTAGGATTGGGCCAATATTGCACACTCCTCTTGTGATTCATTCTTCAGCACTCAGTTCCTTTTGCAGTCTAACTTTATTAACCAAGAAAAATAATGAGAGAATCGATCATGCGGCCAAGAACGGAGGTAGGCTGAAAGTGTTCTAGTGGAAAGTAGGCATGCCAAAAAGAAACAGACGTCCGCGCTAAGAGACAAGCATGACATAATTACCAATATCGATAAGAGAGTTAACGTAGCAGAAAAATTCCGGACACGTCTATGACGAAGGCTGTGATTTGAAGGATATAGATATTGAGCTGTCATCGAAAGTGGAAGTAAAGAAATCATTACAAGTAATGCAAAGGAGGAGTGCACCTGGTGAAACGCTGAACTGTTAAGGACGGTGGAAAGATAGTGCTAAAAAACTTGGCACTGATATACGCATTGCTCATGGTGTAGAGCGTAAAAAAAGGGGCAGCCAGGAAATTGAGAAACTAAAGACTGATCAGCCTGCATTTTCTCCTACATGGTATTTATTAAGGCAATCGCTAGTGGATTTAACGCAACCTTAAACCTCAGTGAACTAAAGGGCAAACCTTTCTTTAGGAAAGAATACATGACAATAGATCGCACTCACACCATCAGTCAAGTGACAGAGGAGTGCAGAGAATGCAAACAGCTTCTATTTATAGCCTTCACGCACTATCAGAAAACATTTGACGCGATCAGAACATCTGCAGAAGTGGTGACATTGCGGAACCAAGGTGCAAAAGAGGTATTTATAATGGCAATAGAAATCTAAAGCGCCTACGCCCCACCGTAGTCATCCACAGACAAAATCAGAAAATCTCAATCAGGAAGGTTGTAAGGTAGGCGGACACAATACGATTTGTTCAGTACTATTCACCGCGCCACTACGAGGGGTATTCAGAAAACTATATCGTGAATTAAAGGAGCACATTCGAGGCCACTTATAATGGCCGCAGGCATAACGAATGCTCGCTTATTACAAACCAGGTTGGTGCTACCGAGAAGTTATGCATTGGCAATGTAAATTCGTCTCAGATCAAGCGAACCACTACGTCCAAACCGCTCGGTTATAGCGAACGAGAAAGCGCCGATAACTAGTCCCGCAGTTCAAGCACTCGCTCTTCCAGCAAGTACGGAGGTCGGAGGGCGTCTCCTGCAGTCCCCGCGACAACACTCTGGAAAGAGCACGGCGTCCCAGAAAAGCAAAAAGAAGGAATATTGATACTAAATAGCTGCTGGTCAAGCGCACACCGATGGCCTATAAGGTCAATCATTAGGCTCGTGTGTGCCAGCTGAGGAAAAGCGTCTTAGGTGCAAGCAGAAGCGCGGAGGGCCAGAGGCAGGGCAAGCGTCGAAAGCGAAGCCGCTACTCACGGTCCAGGCTGAACTAACGGCAGCTATTTGAGAAGTTTGAATGCCTTGCTGGACACGCTCATCACGTGGCATGCGCCACATTCCCAGTCTGCGCTCCACCCTTCGTGCCCTCACTACTTACGGGTAGCATACAGTGCACCTGACACACACTGTGCGCTTCCCATGGACTTCCTATAAAAGTGGACTTCTCATAATACAGGCAAAAATTTTACATCTGCTGAAAGTGGTGGTTATTTTTTTAAACTGCGCATAATTTGGGTCTACATCAAAACATACGCTATCGCGGCGCTTTCCAAGCTCTGCAACGCTCTGCAATTGCTAGCAGAAATTGGCGAATGAACGGTAGGCAGCAACTCCTCAGTTTATTTTTTTCAGTATACCATTTGTCATATATACCCCCGATTTTAAGCTTGTTTTGATTGGTGTGGTTTATTGTTTGGTTTATGGTTTGGTTTATTGAGGTTTAACGTCCCAAAGGAAATCAGGCTATGAGTATGAGGGACGCTGTATTGAAGGGCTCCGTAAAATTTGACCACCTGGGGTTCTTTAACGTGCACTGACATCGCACAGTACCCGGGCCTCTAGAATTTCGCCTTCATCGAAATTCAACTGCCGCGGCCGGGATCCAACCCGCGTCTTTCAGGTCAGCAACCGAGCGCCACAACCACTAAGCCACCGAGGCGGATATAAAGATTGTTTTGAATACTTTCTGCAAATATGTTGCCTTTTTCGGCCACAATACTTTTTGTAATTGCTCAAGCTTTCCTGTAATTTTGTTTTTGTCCCCATATAAGCAATACAATCCAAACATTTTATTAGTAATCGAAAAATATTGCATACATATTACGCTTTCACATACCGGTTTTTACAATAATCGGTGCCGGAGGTTGACAAGAGAGAAAGAACCTCCATATTATGGCTTAACGTTCTGGACTCCACAATCCCATATTTGTGAATACAGGCACGACTTTTACAAACTGTGTGATCTAGACCATGTCAACTGAAAAATCAAAATATTTTCTGAAAGAAACGTCAGAGACGCGACAACATTAAAAGAGCAAGTCATCCCGCAAATTATGTTTTCTGCAAATAGCTTCCCCATGCGTGGTATTTCTTATATCTTCACTTCGCCAAAGCACTCATGCCGTAAGTCAAGTAACTTTAACATGTCTGATAAAATATGTACGATAAATAATGGTGTCGGCGCCTCCCAAATTACATGGAAGAGACCAGAGCTGAAAGAGCAACAATGGTGAATAAGACATGAATAAAGCCAATTAAAACACTACAGCTAGCGTAGCAGTTTTCCAGACCCAGCTTTGCAAAACTCAGAGTACGCCTCTCACAAAAACCGAATTCTGCTGCAGCTCTAGAATAATTACTTTAGGAATCTGCCTTTTGCTATCGAAAGCGAGAAGTATCTTCTTCATCACTAGGAATGGGACAATATTTCGCACTCTTTCTGTGATTCATTTTTCAGCACCCAGTTTTTTATGCACCGACTCATATTATTACCCAAGAAGAAAAAAATTGGAGGGGACACCCAGGCTGCGCCTTGAGGGTATGACTCGCTAGCGTAATGGGTTATGGATTCTTTACCTGAACCAACTTGCTACCCTTTTTTATTTATTAATCCTCCCGGAATTTTTCGCTCACGGCCAATGCCTTCGACTCCGCGTGAACCTGACGCTGCCGTCGCTACGTACGGTGAAACGGACGCGCGGAGCGGCAAACCACGTAGGAAAGGAAAGCGTGACAAGCACAAGGAATGTGACATCGCCCCTACGAAAAGGTTCATACCCTGCCAGAGAGACAAGTTATCAATATCATGCGTGAAACAACACATTGGGCAATCAGAAAGATTTGTCAGCACGAGGCTTCTAGAGCACAATAATGACTGCGAAAAAACTAACCACCCGGGATTCTAGCGCACCATTGCAGCAGGTGTAAAAAGAAATGCGAACCACTATTCCATAGAACCACAATTTTAGGTAAGCAGAAAGAAAGGATTGAAAGAGAAATAGTACGAGCGTTTTTAATCGAAAAGGCGGAAAATAGAATGCATGTAAGCACGCCATCTATTGCACTTACAAAAAACGAAATTTATATGATGAGTGCAGATGCTGGGTCGTGCTGATGGTCACATGTTTGATGACTGGAAGGTTGCCTTTCCAAAAAACTGACGTTGCGTAAATAAACGAATCTTCCGTAAGGAATAAACAGTTGTTAGTTTGCGCTTGAGTCGTGTGTGTGTGTTGTCTTCTTATGTCGCTTTTAGCGCATACGTTCGCATAATAAACACAATTTGGCACTGTAGGCATACAAGGAAAACAAATAAGCGGTCACACTACTACTTTACAGTGTCCAGGGGACAAAGTTTTATATTTATATCTTTTGGCATTTTTCAGTTTAAAAACTGCAAGTTCGGAATAACGCAAAATTATATAATTTCGTGCTGAGCTTATTCCAGATGAATATATTTTCAGTCAAGAAGCTGCGAACCTAAATATACATACAAAAGGGGTCACCTAAAAAAAAAAGTGAGCTACATTCCATGATCAATCCTGATGCAGCTACCTGAACGCCAATACCAGAGCTTGTTTCGTAGTTAGAGTGTTTGTCGCCGCATATAATCAATGACTCGCATATGGCATATCTCTACTACTGATCGAATCGTAGGTTGCGCCTTGTCTTCTTGAATCTGTTTTACATGACAGATATTAGGAACGGTCTTTAGCTAAAAGTATTCATATTTAGCAAAGGACACCATTGAAGAAAAGATATCAAATGCCTGCATGCGCCCCCTTTGTGAAAAGTAACCGCGCAACAGGTTTCTGCTTCTCAGCCGTATAACGGAGCCTTTACAGACCCCCTAAGGATCTGAAGGTGTCAGAACGTGAGTACCAGAGCTCACCTTCCTTTACTCATATTCAGAGATTAAAGGCTGCCATAAGTGCTTCGCTACGCCGCTAAGAAAGAGACCACCATTGCCTGGTTACTTTTGGCGAAGACGGTACATATCTATATTGGAAATAATCAAGTGTAATAATAAATGGATGCATGCATACTTACCCTCCTGCCCAGCGATGAAATAGATCAGAAACGCTAGACTACAATAAACCTGGAAAAAAAGTAAAGAGTGAGTATTTGCGGCTAAGTTAACAGCAGGACGGACAGAACAAATCGAATGTGGCGTAGCCCTGTTCTGACCAAGTTATCCGACTGCTTCTGTACTGGTGTCTTTAGTTTGCACACCTTCAGACGATGTCTAACTACGAGGCATTCGAGGCAGCGATACAATAGACCTTGTTTGCAGCACTGTAGTGCCCTTCACGTGCATTGAAGAGGTTTCTTTGCCTGCAAGCTTGTCGAAAGCGCATGTATATTGCTGCGATGTAGGCAAAAGTTTCTTGGGCCGAGCGCCGGCGCCAACCGGATTTTTTAACTTCAAAAAACTGGTATGGATATTATTTACGGTGGTCTACACTCCTCCCGATAATTAAGAAGCCTAACAGTATACTTACAAAGTTAGCTATTCGATATTCGTTAATCAACCTGCTAATTAGCACATCTTACCTGTATTTTGATGCACTACACCGCTAACAATGCTATACCAAAAGAGCGCCAGCTATTTTTAAAAATTCTGTAAAAACCTTAGGTGGAACACCTTAGGTGTCTAGAACACGAGATGCATGCCTCAGATAGGCACTCCAAATATATGCCAAGGTGGCCTTCAGGATTCTATTCAGAAGGCATAGACTCACACAGTGACTCTCTTCTTAGACACACCGGTACTTAAGTATGAAGAAAGCTAAGATATGTGCTCTTCTAATCCGTCTAGCACGACGAACACGTGGTTAAAGTAACGGCCCAATCAAAGTCGCATATATTTTTCAATATTATGCACAATGCATCAGCGTCATAATTGACGATTATTGTAGTATTATAGTCTAAAGTTTAAGAGGACAAATACTTAAGTTTGTCTTCACTTCTATTTTAGATTTACCATTGGCATCGGCCTTTAAAAAAACGTCATGAGAAAGTGGAGGTGTTCTGGCCTCACATTAGGGTAAACAGGTGAGAAGATTAGGCTATCTCAGAGCTTAGGCTCTAAGTCCTCGCTGAGTCCTGCTAATTTTTCGCTCAATTTTGTGTTGAATAGTTGCTTTGTCTATTACTCTGTCGTCATAAGCAAAGATACGGGTTGGTGCCCCCCAAAGCTTGAGTCGTTTTGGGACGGCAAACCCTACACCAAACCAAAGCATAGCTGCCGGGAGCTGAGAACTACAGGCCGTGTTCTGCACTGTCCACAAGCGGGCAGATGGTGGGTGTAGCGGCCTCTCGTTTTCAACCCTTACCAGGCAGGAGCAGGCCAAAAGAATGATCTGAAGCACAGTCTCGCACATGCACATGGTTGGTGGCGCCTTGTATTCTGCGGCTTACGACGAAACTGAGCTGGGTGCTAGAAGGAAAAAAAACGCGAGTATTAAGCACGCACTCTTGGGAGCGAATGCTGAAACCTGGTATGAACTCGACAGGTAGTCTTCCAAAATTAAGTTAGCTCCTTGTACAACAAAATTACAGAGAGAGCTCTCGACACTAAACATGCGTCACTACAATAGCACCCAATAATGAGTCAGCTGGTTTTTGTTACTCGAACTGTTCCAGTGCGCTTGATATTGTTCAAGCACACCGCACTGTTCCTGTACCTTGTGTTCGTCGCGCTGGGCACAATGTGTTGCTGCACTGTGAGGAATATCACGAAACAAAAACAGAATGTAATTTACTCTTAGACAATATTCGGTGGATCTTCTGAAGTATGCGACATTTTCTGTTGCTGCTTATTGTGTTGTAGCTGATGCGAATATATGCAGATTTCCTCGTTTTCCACTTCACGTTCATGGATCGCTGGGAGCCCTCACACCTCTCCTGCCGCAGTGGTGCAGCGGTTAAGCGATGTGCCGCTGCCCTGCAATGGCAGGTGCTGCCAATAGTGGGGCTGGTGAGACCCAGGTTGCTATTCCCGACCAACCTCTCGTGACCAGTCATTAACTGCCACCTGTTACGGTGGAAAGTTTGCACCTGTCATGGCGGGCAAGTTATGATGACCTCACGTGGTTCCCAACGCCTTACGCGTCACTCGTGACGGCGGTAGAAATTTACACATTCACGCTCTTGTAATGCTAAAGCAAAAAAAAAGTGCTATGACGAGGCGAGAATTTCAATAATTTTTCTCCTCGGTTACACAAACTAAATTTCATTTAACTCAGAAGTCGACACAAATACAGCTTCATCAGTTGTAAAGGGAACATAATAAAGCCCTCCTTTACCAATAATATGGTCAATCAGCTCTCTCTATTGAGAGAGCTGATTTATTTTTCCCGCTGTATTTTCTCTGACGATTTTCTCTGAGAAAGGACCACTCCAATAGCGCCTCCTTTTTCGCGCAGTAAATGCGACGACAATGCAGTCCGAAATGCGTTTTCTATTTAAACATCACTGCTGTATACTCTCTCCATCTCGTGCATAGAATATTTTATGCTGCCATAGAAAATAGTCATTTCTACCAAGGGAGACGAGACACTTGCGCGAAGTGAACGGCACAGAAACTGCACTGGCAACCAATTCCTGTTTCTTTTCCCCTGACCAGGATAGGTTTGCAAGTTAACTAAGCGGTGCTAAAGAGTTCTATTTTAGTAAATACAGATGTTCTGAATGCACGGTGAAAGCTGAAATGCTTGCTAGATTATAGGTTTAACAACTGGGACGAACATATTAGCTTTAATACAGAGTCGTTAATTAACTCTTCGATTCAGTTTGCCTTCAGAATGATCGTTCGGTGAAGTAGCGGCGCCGAAAACACGTCTGTACGTGGGTGCATTCTTTACAGCTGCCGATTTTCTGCTTTTTATCAACCGCTCTTATTCATTTGTACTCTGCCCTGCTTTTGCAATAATTTCTTTGTTAAGTAATCATCATGTCTATGTGCTGCGCTAGATAAGCAGCTCGAGACACTTGAGAATGCCATTGCTGGGAGGTTGGCTTAACTCGTTAGTAACATTACTGCGAAGTTTCCAAGAAATCTGCAATCCGCAATCTTGAGAGAGCAATAGCTGAACTTAAGAGATATGTTGTCTTCTTATGCGATACAATATAGGTCAAGAGAAGTGAGCAAGGTTACCTGATAACTTCCAGGAAAAAAATGTAAGTGTAGGAAACACCAAGTTTCGAACACTTATCCAAGAACAGAAACAGCATACCTGCAAAAATACCGTCAATTTGAAGGCTATTCCCTGCACTCAAGGGAAGGACTGCATCTTCATAACTCAAGTTGTCCCCAAGTAGACTCGTTGCTCAGTGTAAGAAAGGGATCTAGTGTCTGCCCACAACGTGCTAACGATCCAAAAATGCTGCAGGAAACTTTTCCAGGAAAGCCCATAAAAACGAATTTGGCATAAAACGTCCCTTGGATTCTATGGAGCATCACACAATCATACTTGCACAAATTAGCGCCTGGCACTTTACAACAAAAGCCGCCGCGGTGGCTGAGTGGTTATGGCGCTCGGCTGCTGGCCCGAAATACGGGGGCTCGATCCCGGCCGCGGTGGTCGAATTTTGATGGAGGCGAAATTCTAGAGGCTCGTGTGCTGTGCGATGTCAGCGCACGTTAACGAACCTCTGGTAGTCTAAATTTCCGGAGCCCTTCACTACGGCGTCCCTCATAGCCTGAGTCGCTTTGGGACGTTAAACCCGCATAAACCATGAATTTTACAAGAAGGCTTTCGGAAAAGTGCTAAGTATCATGAAGGAAAACTAGCAATATTTATAAAAAAAAGTCTGTCGTCCACTTTTGAGAAGAAAACCACGTACACGTTTTCCAGCAAGCCAGACTACGCTGCATTGCTGACGTAGTCAATAACGCACTTCACAACTTCATTAAGGATAGACCAGAATTAAATTTGCAGCATATGCTTGAAGACTGACACGAGAACACAAAGTAAAAGTTAAAAAATCCCTTAAAAGACATTTGCGGCCAACATTTGTTGTCATTTTATGAACGTATTTGTCACTAAAGGTACAGTCCAAAGCTTTTTGATCAACCAGCACTATTAAAAGAAGGTAAAAAAAACAGGAAAGCGAAACAAACTGGTTTCGCCTAAACGATGACGTCACGATAATCAGTGCTCTTACGTCATAGATCTGGAACGTCTGAAAGTTTATTGGCTAAACTCGCGACTTTAAGCGAGAGTTTGGGTCACTATTTGTCTGATATCACCAAACCCCTTCTCTAAAATTTCTCCTTCACCAAACACAGAGCGAATAATGACAGCTGTGCGTCCGGCGATGCCACGCACGCAAGACTCCCCGCAGAAATTTACCAGACCAGACCGGGACCAAGAAATCTAAATTGCGTCACTACAAGCAGATTGTCGTCTAAACACCTGCGCTGGTATCTCAAACCTATATCTAAACGACGTTAACTACATCAATTCAAGTCAATATTTGCCTTCTCGCCTTTGCCTTTGTGCATTAAAAGTAGTCTGATGCGCAGCTAATCTTCGGGTACCTGCCTGAAATGCTTGCTATATAATTGAAACAATACCTCCGTACTTTGTGGCTCGGCTCAGTAATCTATCTTATGATCATTGCGGGCAGGGCATGTAATGCGAAGACAAGATAACCGCTGGTCCTTGGTGGTAACAGACTGGACCGCAAGGGAAGACACGCGTAGCATGGGGCGGCAGAAAGTTAGGTGGGCGGATGAGATTAAGAACTTTGCGGGGATACGGTGGCAGCACCTGGACAGGATTAATTGGAGGGACATGGGACAGGTCTTTGCTCTGCAGTGGGCGTAGTCAGGTTGATGACTATGATGATGATGATGTGTCAGACATGACATTTATCAGCAACAGCAGCAGTGTGACTTCCAGGGACGACGCAATCCAACTATTTTCCATTTACCTGCTTCAGAGCCGCCAGCGGCCTGCATATCTGCACATAATTCGTAATTACATCCGCCAACTTAACCCTACGCGACAACTTGCTGCGTCTGCCTTCTGCTGGAATCCACTCAACCATCCTAAGTGCCCTCGCGATACTATTCTTCGTCGGCCACTATCAGTCAGCTGCTTGCACCGTGTTGCTTTACACTCTCGGCAATGTGTTAGTAGAATCAGGTAGGCTGGCAGATAAACCAGCTGCACCTCGTAATCGGTATGCGCGGTCAGTGGTTTCTTAATGCTAGCCCGCTCGCTGCACCTACGATCGCTTACTTATCCAGGGGAGCGATAGCAGCTGATAGCGTACCGCACGGTGGTCAATCTGCTTAGGATTGCAGCAGTTACTGGAGTAACCCTTGCTGTGCTGTTCAAGCACCAGAAAAAAAAAAAGCGACATGCTGACGACTCACGGCTTGCAAAGCGTCCTCGCTCTTCTTCCTCTTCGACTTGCTCATGGGCGAATACACCTCGTTGTCTTTTTTACTTCGTAACACTTTTTGCAGGAGGAGTGTAGCAAATATTCTCTTTTACACTAACAACAGCTCTCATCAGCCCCTTCCCCAATACAGAAAAAATCGTGTCGTATTTTACACCCAGAGCCCTTAGTATTGGGGTAAAGCCCAATTTCACGTTATTCGTTTACCCTGAGCCCATTCATAAAAAAGTCGAGTTAAAGCCGATTTCGCTCTGAAACCCGCTTTATAATGAATAAATAAAAGTCACCGGCAGGACGAGAACAAATGACAGTAATTTTTACAAGAACACAATAAACATACACAGAGCGTGTAGAAACCAAATTAACCACTACCGGTTCTTTTCAAATAAGTGATAATTATTATCGGAAATAGGCGTTATTACGTATTTCGCAAATGTAACCAGTACAGAGCTGGAAAGTTGGTACCGGCAAGCAACCTGGACTAAAAAAAAACGGAGTCCAGTGTGTATGATCAGTCCAATCTCAAGTACACTTAAAAGGTATCTGAAATTCCGTGTAACGTAATTTCTGGACTTGCGTGCACCCGGTGCATAGTCCGCCCGTGTAAATTTCGGATAAAAATAAAATTTCCTTGCTTATACAGTCCACACTCGGTGTGTAATCCGCAGGGACGAATTTTGGCTGAAAACAAGTTTTTAGATTGTCCGCAAGAAGTATACAATGGGCAAGGAAGCATTTTATTGTCAATAAATAAAACTGCGCGTTTTGTTAGCCCACATTGATTTCGGTCTTAGAACTCGCTGGGATCACTTTCCCAGTGGCTGTCGCACATGGGATATCACAGTGGCGCAAAATGTGAATTGGTTGCGTGTGGGCGACCGTCATCTAAGGTGATTTATTGATAGAATAGATCACAAAGGAGGGTACATAATTTAATTGAAAAGCAAAGAAGCTTGGTATTGATATTGACACTGACTACATGGCTTCTGCCAAAGACATTCATTTAAAGACTGGCTTTATACAGCATTTCACGAGGATATTGAGCAATTTCTAATGTACTAATTTAAGAGCTTTTTGTTCACCGTATTTGGCTGTCTGCATGATATTGCTAGCCTAAAAATTTAATCAGTATACTAACATTATCACTGTTTGCTGCATTTTGTATCAACCTGTAATGTGGTATTGTTAGAAGTCTCCTCAGGAATTCCATTTCAGGGCATCCTGGTGTAACAAGTCTTATTTGACCAACGTTACTGTTGTGTTTTTATGAGTAATCTTAGAAGTTGAAATAAATGACTATGTGCTTCTTTTGACAGAAAATAAACCGAACGTGTTTTTGCCTTCGAAAGAAAGATATCACAGAAATTTTTTCCCATATTCGATAAATTATTAAAAAGATAACAAAATACAAAGAGGATTATCGTTTCTCCACTTTTTCTGCACTAAGATACAAAGGTACTGATTTAAAATGGTACCGAATTCTGCAGTAGGTATTTTTCAACGCGAATGTTTGTGTGAAAACAAAAAAAATTATGCTTTATGAAATAGAAAATGACGGTTCTAAATATACGATAAAAAGCGCAATTCTGCCATAGTTTGGATATGTTTGAATGCAGCGGAATAAATTAAAAGGCTTTCTGAGAAAACAGCTGCTGAAAAAGAGTTTAAAACTTCCGAAAATACACAGGAAGTACGGTAACAACCATGCACCCTTAATAGTGCAAATGAAACGATTTACCAGATTTACCAGAGAAGCGCAGAGTTCAGCGCTCGCATTCTACACTCGTGAGCTTGATTCGTGCAGTGTGCGCGGGATGGCGCTGCCGAATAGTGAACAGTGAAACCTCTCGAGGAACTAAAATTAAAACCAACCTTTTGAGAAATGTCGACGGCCTCGTTGCCTGCGCACGCGACGAACAACGTGAGCGACGCATGCAATCACCGCGCTTCGCGGCTATTTCGTGCTATTTCTAGCACAACCCCGTGTTCCCGATGCCACGTGCACTCCGGATAGCTTACGCGAGTTCAGCCGCGAAGGGGAGCCATGGTCGAAAGAGTAGAGTGTGAGCGGCGGCGCTGGAGGACGAGGGAGGAGATGGTGTTACGTTTGGATTATTCAGTAGCTTTAGTAAATATTTCAAAAGGCAACACGAGCTATGGAAAGGAAAACGATAGGTGTAAGGTTAAGAGACAGGAAGGCCGAGAGGGTCAGAGATCAAATATGCGTTAATGACATCCTAATCGAAATCAGGAGGTATAAATGGGCTTGAGCAGGGCATGTAACGTCCTTATGGGTACCGGAACTGGATTCCAAGAGAATGCAAGCGTTGCAGGGGGCGGCAGAAAGGTAGGCGGATGAGATTAAGAAGTTGGGGGAGACAGGGTGGCCGCAGCTGACACAGGACAGGACAAGACGGAAACATGATGAAGATTGCTTGGAAGATATACTCGACAGAAATTTCAAGAGAACCCTCGACCTCCCGATCTCCACTTCCAAAGCGCGACTCCTCGCGTTGGGGGTGGTAAACACCTATCGGGAACTTCGCGAGGCGCATCTTTTTAACTAGTACGCGTGTTTCGCCCAGACCGTGTCCGGTCGCCGCCTCTTGCACCGGTTACATATCAAACATAACCCACATAAGATGGAAAGGGCTCGGGTGCCCAAACTTTGGAGACGTGGCCTCTACTTTCGAACCCTTCTCACCAAGATGAATAGGTGGACCATAATGGCTGGCGCCAGGCGCGTGTGGATGCCCTGCACCGCCACTTATACCCTCTTTACACGGGCAGCTTTAACCATGGTTAAGGTTAACTGCAGTTAAGGCGGTTAACCGCGGTTAGAGATAACTGCAGTTCGCCGCGCTTACACACAGTTTAGCCATCTCAGTTAGTGCGATGAAACAGATCATGTGATACTCACCTCATTGAAGTTAAAACGTCACCCACTGAGGCGTATTATTAAACAGGGCTACGTTGAAAAGAACACATAAGAAGAAAAACGTTGTTTCTTGTGCTAAGGCTTGCTTAAAAACTTTTTTTCTTTGTGCTTGTGGTTGTCGTTAGCCGAAATATAAAAACAAGTTCTAAACAATGATCGAGGTCGACTTCGTAGCCGACTGCGCGTTCTACTTTGGCTACTTTAGCCTCTTCCCCGGGACTGCTCGCTGCGACGCATCGCTGCTCACTGCTGTCGTTGTTTATTTTCGTGGCTTTTCTTTCACAGTGAGTGCTGTGCTTGTGTAGTTAAGATCCTTCGGACGTCTTGTGCGTCAAGCCTAGGTTGGCCTTTAGCAGGCCTGTCGTGAACGAGGGCGACGCTCAATTTTGGGCTGCGTTCGTGGCGCATCAGGCAGCGCTACAACGCCTGCGCGTACATATGCTGGCGCTGAGCGCTGAAATTGACATGCTGGAAGAGACGAGGAAGTGACACCGGGGGCGGCCGAAGCTCTTTTTGTTGGCGGCGGCGCACCTGTCCGTCCGTGAGCGAAATCTGTCGGCGTACCCGCGCCCAGACTCGTGGTACGAGACCACGCTTCCGCACCTTCCTTACAGCTGACTCCGAGAAAACTTTCGGATCAACCGCGGCACATTCGTGTACATGGTGGCTGTTTGTGGAAGCATGAGCCGGCAAGATACCAACATGCGGAAAGAGATTCCACTGTAGAAACGCGTGGCGATCGGCTTGTACCGCCTCGCAACATCAGCAGAAGAGCGGGCTGCTGCCAACTTGTTTCAAGTGAGCAAGCACTGCGTCAGTTAATTTAATATGTCACGAATTTTGCAGCGTGTTTGTGGAGCAGTTAGAAGCATGATTTGTGCATTTCCCAACACCAGCTGAGCTTCACGAGCTGATGTGTAAATTCACAGCAGTCACTGCGTTAATTTATATTTCACGAATTTTGCGGCGTGGTAGTGGAGTAGTTGGAAGCACGATTTGTGCGTTTCCCAACACCAGTTGAGCTTTACGAGCACATATGTAAATTCACAGCAGCCTGTGGTTTCTCTCAAGGTGTCGGTGCAGTGTACGGCTGTCATATCGAGGCGTGGCCCCCAAAGCAAGAAGCTGCTGAACAATACAATCGTAAAGGGGTGGTACAGTGTCGCTCTACTTGCTGTCGTCGACCACACATACAGGTTCCTATGCACGAATGTTGGGAACCCTGGTAGGAACAATGACCCGGCACTGTTTCAGAAGTCTCGACTGCCAGCTACTCTGGCTAGTGAGCTGTTCCGACAAGAAACATAGCTCATTGAAGGTGTGGGAGTTGGCACAATTCTTCTTGGTGATCAAGCTTTCCCCTTGAAGACGCATCTGATGAAGCTGTACCCCTTCCAGGTGCCTCTGGGTCCCCCTCACAGACCTTTAACTACCAGCTGCCGAGTGCCAGACCTGTTGTCGAAAATGCTTTTGGACGTGTCAAGGCACACTTTAGAATGGTGCTGAAGGGCCTTGAGTGTGACGTCCACAAGGTCAGTTATGTGATCCGTGCTGCTTGTGTGCTGTACAACATTTGTGAGCAGCTCAGTGACCGCTGTGATTCAAGCTAGTTTGGTGTGGTGCAGAACGCTAATGAAAGGCGGCCTCAGCCAGTGTGCACAAGCAACCGGGAAGAGACGTCAAGTGTGGTCATCAGGAACACCCTGGCCAAGCACCTTGCCTTGAGTAAGAACCCAGTCCGTGGGAAACTCAAGAGCAGCTCAGAAGGACACCTCTACCGAGAGGGAACAGCCCTGAACAGAGCTACGCACACATTATTGAAGGAGCAGACACTGGGTTCGGCTCCCCTTCAATGGCTACCATTGCACGCACATGATGCACGCTCGCTACTGGGGTGAAGGTTATGAGGGTTACAACGAATGTAATTTTAGTAACCTACATGTTCTTCATAAAATAGGTTTGGTTTATGGAGTTAACATTCCAAAGCGGCTTGGGCTATGAGTGATGCCGTAGTGAAGGGCTGCAGAATTTTCGACCACATGGGGGTTTATTAACATGCACTCACATTGCACAGCACACGAGTGTCTTGCTTTACACCTCCATTGAAAAGCCGCCGTCGTGGCCAGGCTTTCAGGAAATAGTCTTGTATTATGTAGCTAATGTTAATTATTGGTTCTTGTTAAACAACAAAACGTAGTGGTTGTACCAACTACTAGTACTCCTTATGACAAACAAAACTTCACCTACATGCAACCATCTCTAATGAACCATTAATGAAGATTTCATTACTTCCTATAAACAAATCTTTCTTCAAACAGTTTTGCTCACAGACGATAGTAAAATGCCAGCATGAGCTTTCAATTCTTATATGATTCATTCTTGTTGAGCACTGCTGTTTATGTTGCTGTTTCTTTGCCATTGTACTACCTTTTTCATTGTTGTGTTTGTGTCACATGGCCTGCGTATTGGCAGCTATTCTATCACTTGCTGTTTGCTAATAATTTTCGTGTATAACTGGTCATCGTCTTGCCACATTGCCAATCAGCAACTTGTTGGTACCTTGTCAAGCAATACAAGCTTTGTCTTGCACTCCTACTTCTGAAAGCAGAAGTACTTGCTGGGAGGAGGCATTAGTTGGTTCATCATAAAGTTGAATGGCACAAAGGAACAAACACAGGAAGACACAGCAGTGGTGCTTTTTCTGTCTCTATGTTTGTTCCGTTGCACCATTCAACTTTATTCTGAAGGTAACAAAACGTGCCGGTCACAGGTGGAAGCTTCAAATTTTTGCACACATCATCCACACACAAAGCAAACACAAAAATGTGACGTAAATGTGACCCAATGGTGAGGGCCTTGAAAGACTTAGTGTGATAAATTTCATTACATTCCCATCCCAACTAGTTAAACCAAAGTATGCTTTCTGTGCACAATTTCATGTCATTATTATTTTGCTGTTGTCCAAATTCCCCACTGTTCTATAACTTGCCCCCCCCCCTCCCACAAAAAAAACAGTTATGTTGCAAGAAAGATATCAGCCTTGTAGCAAACAGTTCCTGGTGAACATGCAACAGCCATTGGTTCTGAGTGGAGAAGCAGGTGGAGTGTTACTGCGAGAGGAGCAGCAATGTACTTGCAAAATGGTTGTTTGATTATTACACTTGTGCACCCCTGCAGTGTATGCATGGGCTCTGTTAATAACTAATACTGCAAGCTACTACGGTAGTCAGCCCGCACAATACAATTCTATGTTTAAAACACAATACAAAACTTTCAGCAGTAAAAGATCTTTCATCTCATCACATGCTGTAATAACAAATAACTTCCAGCTGTTTTTATCACTCTATTGAGCGAGTCATTATTTTCTTTGTTGTTTAGAAATTTTGCTACCAGTTGCGCCATGGCATTTATGGCATTCGCTTCCTTCTGGAGGTGCACTATTATCTTGCGCATTTTGTGTGCCTTGCGGTCGGCCTTTGCTGCTGCCTCGCTTTCTCCTTTATGGACGGCAACTAGCTGCTCTATAGCAGATCCTTGTCGATTGTGGCGGCTCTTTTGGGGTTCCCTTCTTTTGGCGCTTGTGCCAGCACCGGCACTGCTGCTTGCCCCTGCTGCGGCATTGCTGCTTACGCCAGCACTGGATCTGCTTGTGTCGCCGCTGCTGTTGCCTGTGGTTTGCAGTACAGGTACTGCAGCACTGGCACTGCAAATGGGGAAGCTGGCCGCAAGTTGTGCGAGGCCGTCTCTTCTGCTTCCTTCAGGCAGGCTGTCCTCCCAATGACAGGAGCACTTCCGAGCCGTGTGGTGCCTCATTGACAACTGGCAGCTGAAAATAATGAAACATACAAGACAACATGTTATCATCTCAGAAAAGATATTGAATGTGTCTTCATGTAATGCAATCATCCGCTTTCATAATATATTACAAAAACACTAAGTTATGATGGCCAATCTGGAAGGAAGGCAGCGGTTCAAATTTTTGTTTTCCTGAACATAACTAAATAGATATATGAAGATCCAGACATGTACATCAGCATTCCCTAGCCCCAACTTACACATGAACCAATGGGTTCAGTTTTTTCCTGAATACTGTTGCGGAGTGCAATCGCCTTCTTTTAGGTTTATGTGACTCGAAATATTTTGTGAAGAAGTTGGAGGATTTTTGTATGGCTCCTAGTGTTGGTGTTGTGATGAATGTTGGATTTTATGTCCTTTAAATGACTTGTGGCTGTGGTGGCTAATGGTTTT
Source organism: Amblyomma americanum (assembly GCA_030143305.2). Classification (NCBI taxonomy): domain Eukaryota; kingdom Metazoa; phylum Arthropoda; class Arachnida; order Ixodida; family Ixodidae; genus Amblyomma; species Amblyomma americanum. The sequence goes on from JARKHS020031030.1 coordinate 25,602, forward strand.
ATGGCTTTTATAATTGTGTGCCCTCCTGCTTGGGCCAAAGTTATGGCTTGCAGTATGTGCAAATAAATAAATGAATGAACAGCTGGACAACACAGTATACCAAGCTGATCAAAGTCAATAACAAGCAATATGTTAAACATTTCCAAGCATGTGGGGCATGGTTGACCAAGGGAAAATCGAGCTTATGAGGTTGAGTTGAACAGAAGTACATGGAAGGTGAGGTGCGAACTCTGGCACGACAAGGCGCTGCGATTTGAAGACGCAAGTGCCATTTCCGCTCCCCATTGCCACTAATGCTTATGGTTGTGGGAGTAGCTTACTCTGAATCCCCCCCCTCCCCTGAGTCTGTCCAATTGTTCCAAAGGAAGGATTGCTGGGTCTGTTGGTTCATCATTCAAGGCTTAAAAACTGCACGAAAAATGGGATGATACAGAAAGAAGCAATAGACAGCACTGAACCTGCAATTGAGTGTATTTTATGTGAAATGGCAATAAATACAGAAAGCATGCACAAAGAGCTTATAGACAAAAACGCAATACAATACAGATATTACTTATATACTTCGAATGAAAACAGCGCAAAAAAGGACAACCACAGAAGAGGACACGACACAAAGAGTGCTTCTCTTCTGTGGTTGTTCTTTTTTATGCTGTCGTTCATTCCAAGTATGAATCACCAACTATCCCACCACTTTGTTTTATTGAATTACTTGGACATTACAGATATCACATAGAAATTTATTATCTACTTTGCTACTTCCCTTCAGTGTTCCTGTAGACAAACAACAGTTCGCAATAACAGCTTATGATCCACAGATTGCTGTATTACTCCACTGTATTCAAGCCCACTTGCTAATGTAATCAATGGACGACGATGAGTATCTACAATAGAGAAGGATGAAGGTGAAGCTGCATGTGCACAGGTGTGAAAGATGAATTGTCATACAGCACTAGCAATATTATTATATCACGCAAATAAAGGCATCAAAATTCTGGTACATACCATAACTTAATCTTACTAGAGACTTAAGTCGTATCCATCTGCAGTGTGTGCCTCTTGACATATGATTCCCACCTGAAAAAAAAGGACGTAACCTAAACCAGCAATGCACATTGAACTCCCTGTACAACGAAGCGTTCTTTGCTCTGGCATGGTAACATTAAGTATATGGGGAGACAACCAGCTAACTACCGATATGTATAATTGCTAGAAAAAAACAAGGATTTATAAACGAGCAGTGGGAGTTGCTTGGCTAGTTGGTTCACGTTTCATGACAAAGAACAACAGCACAAGGCAAAAATGTAGACGCGGAGGCCAGTGTCCATGTTTGTGGGAGTGGTTCACACAACTGATGGAGTCTGTTCATTATCTGTTGCTGGCCAGCATTTTATAGTGAGATAAGTTCCGCACTGAGAAATGAGCAGCAATACAATTCTGAAGTGATATGAACGACAGATAACACGCAATGTTATAAATCACAAATTACCTCTAAACTTTCCACGACTCACCCATCATCGTTGATGGCTAGGCAGCCGACGAAATCACGGAGCTCCCAGTAGAAGATTCATGGGACACTAGGCGACCCAGTTGAAGTGCCTGTCCGTCGGAGCTGTCTAGAAAAATGAAAATGATGTGCGCTATTAATTGTGTCGCTAAAAAAGCGTTTGAAGGTTATGATCACATTCATTTCTCGAAGTGGATTAAGCTACAATGTACATATTCTCAATGCATGACTAAAATTTCATTGATAAGTGTATGATTTTTATGCACAGGTACTGGTGAAATTAAGTAATGCAGTTTATATTTGCAATGTGGCTAAACTAAATCCTGCTTGTTGCAGTTTTGCGATTGAAACCACGACTGTGCAATATGATTCAACTATTACCATTCAAGATATATTACTTGGTTATTTCTAGATTTATTTCTTTCATATACTTTTCCCAGGCTGCAAAGTGTATACTATTTCACAGATACTGCAAGTACACAGGGAAGCCTGTTAAAAAAAATGAAATAAATCTAGAAATTCAATGAACTACATTGATGCTCTGTCAGGTGGCCAGAAATAGCGACGCGTACAGCAATGCTGTCAGCGCTGCAGCTCGCAATTTGTAAATAAAAACGACGAACAACACGTGTGTAACGAGGAAGACGAAGTTGCATGCAGCGCTGTGCACGCCTGCACGAGCGAAGATTCTAACGTATGCTGCTCCTGCCTAGGGTCATTACTCTCGAGTGCTTACCACCTTAACAATGCATTTTCAAGATCGTCTTCAACACTCCAGAACTGTGCGACGACGGCGAAGAAGATCGATGCGTTGCTCCAGTGACAACACATGCTACTGTCGCACAAACGAGGCTGACGTAAGCAGTTCAGCTGCGCTATGAAAATAGCGCCAAGAACCCGATGGCACGAGCGTCATTCGGTAAAGGTCGCACTTACCGGTAGTTCTTGTTGAGGTTTTCTATTTTATGCCTCTCTTGTTCGCTGGTGTATAGGCCTACTCATGGCGGCAGCCAGGCGTTCAGCTCCGCTACAATCGCAGCATATATCCGAGCGTTACGCGTGTTACCGCGTAGCGCAGGTAGCTGGTCTTCCCAGATGCGTATCAGGGAAGCGGTTAGTGAATCAGGCCAGATGACACGCCTCTTTGAGGACGAGTCGTTCGATGTTGCTGCTTCCACGGGCGCCGCCATCTTGTCGGTTAAGGTAGCAAACGGTGGTCAGCAAGCTCGGTTTGGGTAACCGTGGTTAGGGGGCTTAACTGCAGTTTCGTCTGCCGTGTGAGCGCGGCTAACTATAGTTACGGGAAACCGTAGTTGCCTTAACTCTGGTTAAGGTGGCCCGTGTAAATGCGGTATTACACCCTACGCTGAAGCGTCGGCTTTACCATCTGCTACAGCCCACGACATTGCATCATTCATCCTCCATCGCATCATTCTTCGCCATGGTGCTCCCAAAGAGTTGCTCAGTGATAGAGGTCTGGCCTTCGGCTCTGAAGTTGTAGAAGCCCTCCTTCAGCAATGCAGCATCGTTCACCGCACCACCTCCGCCTACTATTCGCAGACAAATGGCATGGTTGACCGTTTTAACCGCACCCTCGCCGACATGCTGGCCATGTATGTTGTTTTCGACCACTGCAACTGGGACCGCGTTCTTCATTTCGTAACATACGCTTATAACTCCGCTGCCCAAGCCACCACCAGATTTTCTCCGTACTTTCTCCTGTACGGCCGTAAGCCTTCTTGCACCATGGACATCATTCTACCTTACCGTCCTGATGATTCCTAATTTACAGCTCTTTCTCAAGCCGCAACTTATGCCGAAGAATGCCGACTCCTTGCCCGGTCCTTCACTTCACACTCCCAGCAGAAGCCGAAAAGCACCCGTGATCCCCTTGCACTTCCTCCCACTTGGCTTTCTAAATCTTTGGTCTGGCTCTGCGTACCCTCCTCAGGCCCCGGCCTTTCTTGCAAACTTATTAGCAAGTACCAGGGACCCTACCGTATTCTTAAGCAGACATCCCCCGTCAATTCAGGCCTGCTTCTCTTAATCTTTTAGCCTGTTTAAGCTCTTATTATTCAAATGGTCACAAGATTTGGATAAAGCAGAAAACAGCGATGAGACAACAATTCCGGTTTTTACTGTTTTAGAATGAAGTGACTCGTAGTTCAACAACGGCTTGCCGGCTCTTGGCAAGTATTCCCAACAAATAGGTCTCGACTGAACTTCCAGGCTCATATCTAAAAACTGCAGCTTGTTATCCGTCGCGACCTCTGTAGTGAATTGCAGACCTTGATCATTTTCTTTAAACACTTTCAGAACATCAGTTATAAGTCTAAAAAAGCTGGTTTTATCAACCAAGATTAGGGAGTCGTCCACGTAACGGAAAATCCGCGACGCTATCCCGGCCAAGTTTGCTTGAATACCCCGATCTACGAAAGGTAAAAAGATTTCACTTAACACCAGTGCCAACCTGGAACCAATGAAAACACCCGCTTTTTGCGTGAAAGTTTACCTTCCCATTGAATGAATGTAGCCTTTACATAAAATGACAGTAATTCAAGGAAGCTAGCAACTGATATGCCGCAAGCCCATATAAATTCTTCTTCATCGTTGTCTGCTGTGATACATTTTTCCACTGCACTCATCATTTCATTGGGAGGGAGAGAGTAAAACAAATCAACCACGTCGACAGTAAATACCTTAGCGGAACTTTTATTATCACGGTGAAGAAATTTTACGATGCTCTCAGAGTTGCGAACCTTAAAAGGGTCATAAATAGCCAGCGAAGCTAAATGCTTTTTTAGGTACATGGAGACTTCATATTGCCAAGTACCCTGCTCCGTCACAATCGCATGAAATGGCAAGTCTACTTTATGTGTTTTGATAGAGGAAAAGAATTTTTAAGAAAGGCCTTTCGTTTTTTTCACTCCTGCTCTGAGTCGGTCGATGTCCAGCTCTTCAATTAAACGCAGGGCCGCCGTTTTTACTTTCTGCGGTTTATCCTGGATCGGAACAAAGTTCTTCTGGACAGCTAGCATCACCTTAGCCGAGAACATTTTTTCAGACAGGACCACGAAACTGCCCTCCTTATCTGCTGTCAGTAGCTTCAACTGGTTCAATACTAGAAACTTAACCAACGAGCCGTACCCCTACCTATATTTGTAATCACTTGTGGTCCTGGTCAAAATAGCAGAACAGTCATCAATACACTTCAGTCGGTAATCATCGTGCACAAGACGCGAAATTTCTATGGAGAAATTTATGACCCCAACTACCAAAAAGAAAGAAGACATCGTCGTCAACCGGAAATATTTAGAAACAATTTTTCACGGACACATGCTGTCTCAATCGGCGCCATGATGTGACGGTCGACTTGGTTCGATGAAGTCAAAATTATTGGAGAAAGTGCGGTTTGACGTTATACGATAAGGGTTGAAAGGCCGAGTGGCTTCTCGAACCGCGTTGAAAATCAAATTAAATTATAATACACTCAACGTCTGCGACAGAGATTTTCCAGAACGCATTTCTTGACGCCCATGAAACAAATTATATCGTTGTTTGCATTAAAAACTAAGTGTCGTACCCTTTAACAGGCCAGTGGAGGGAGGCTTAATTCAGTAACGGGCAAATTTTTAATTCTTATTCTCTTACCAATAGATACGTGTTAGGCTGCCGCACAATGAGCATAGGCACAAAGTTTGATAAAGGAGTATTCCAAGGGGCGATTGGAAAAATTATTTCCTGCTCCGCGAACGAAAACTCCTGTTTTAGCTGTGCAGTTTTATTTAGGTCTGACACCTAGTCAGAACCTCATCCCCCTGCCTACCTTCACGCAGCCTAAGCGCGTCTTATGCTACAGTCATCGATTCAAACCTCCAGATACCGCAGCGACCTGCTTTCCCCTACGTGTATTCAGATCAATGCCTCGGATCGCACAAAGGAATATGCCACGAGAACGAAAATTAGATGGAGGATTTTCATGTTAAGTTTTTACGTGCTCCCTTACGGCGCTCAGGTTTTCCACACACTTCTATTGAGAACGAGTGGTGGGATTGGGTATAACAGCACACGGAGCGGTATACCTGTAGCTGGACACGCTCCAAACAGGCCTCCTTGTGCAGTGCTTAACAGCGGTTATCGTTGTTTGTGAGCAGTTAGCATCAATACTGCCACCATTGAAAACTTGTGCTTATTCTATTTGAAGAAATCCGCCCATTATCCGAGCTACCCTTCACAACAGCTCATTGGCAACCTGCCACCTCACGCATAGCTGATCAGTGCATTAGCGGGTTTATTAAAAGGACAAACGAAGGCATTACTTTTCGAGTTAGATTTTGACATCTGGCTTTGAATCCCAAGACAAAGATATCAGTTGGTTAAAGAAAGAAATCTGTCATCAACGCTTGCACTTGTAACCATATGCGCAGGCGAATGACGCGTTTACTGGGGCATTAAATAAATTCTTTTATTTTCTCAGGGATCAACCTTAAGATGAAAGACAATGCATAACACATGACAAGTTATGGTAGACATGACACTTGCGAGGCGCGTGATAAATGAACTGCGCGTTCAACGCACTCGTGGGTGTTGTCGACACGCTGTAGCTCATGCCTTCTTGAAATGTTTCAGCCACGGCACTTTTCCTTGCCTAAAGCCAACCGGTCTGTTATGCAACAAATTATAGCGGAGAACTCAGCACTACTACTACTAACCACTTCACCGTCCTTAAATACTATCTACTCGCAACGCAGAGCCCAAGAGCGTTATTGAGTACGTATCCAACGAAATGCGCCTGCCGTGGACCGTATGACTCGTTCTTAGCAATCGATCTGCCGCTACTTTAGGTGGTAGCCACTCTTCCATTGTTGGAAAAAATTATCCTCACTGTAGCGCTAGATAAGACAATCGGCCGGCAAAGAAGGTGAAAAATGGGTAACTGAAATGTTCATTTGCAGATAACACACCCTCACAGCTCACCTCAGGCAGCCCAGACCGTATTTCAACTGACACGAATTTGAAAAACAGAAAAGGAATCTAAATCTCATTCACGAGAGTAGATGTAAGCGGGAACTTCATAGGAGGAGATGGTGATAGCCAGGTGACTCATACATGGCGGTATCCAGGCATAGCAATGACCAGGCTATTCAGCTGCCGAACTATCTCCGCCTTCGCGGCTTGAGGAGCTTTCGCTTGTGCTGGCGTTTTTTACCTTGACAGCGGGCTCGGCTTCTCTCTCTGCTTTTGCGGGTTTGTGTGTCGCCCAGTTCACACGGTCTTCTTTTTCGCGCTGGGAAATGACCTCGGCGACTCTTGCTGCTTCGGTTGCTTCACTCGCCATAGCACTCGACTGCTGTTCCTCGGCCTTAGTCATACCCAACAATTGTGGGCAAAATAATTTTTGAACGGGAAAGTGCATATGAGCGCAGATCTTGCATATATTGTGATAAATCACTCTTACAATAAATACATCCGCAGCTCTCCCGTTTTTGGTATCGTAAAACGCGTTCCTCATTAGGTTTTTATGGCAGCCTGCACTGCTCGATGCGCTCGGTGAAAACACTATAAAAGAACAATTTTGCTACGCATCGAAGAATGAACCATTACCTTTAATATTTCAGTACTAGTACTTTACACCTTTTCACTGTTCAGAATTCTTGTAAAAGAATAATGGACATGAATGCGAGCTGTTCCTTGCCAACTTCTCACCCTTCTGCGCGCGGTATAAAGCGGCCGTTGGCGACAAGGGGAGCATTTCTCTTGAAGGATTCGACTCCATCGCATGGTCTTGGCGACAGCCCTAATGACGTTAGACGTTTGGAAGCGCGAAAGAAGAAATGAAAAATGACGGTCACAATTTAGAAAGTGCTTCATGAGTCACACGAACTATAAGCCACCAATCCATAAGTGTGGGTCTTAGATTGTCATGTATTGTAGGGCAGGTCACGCGGTTGATCCCTGCATCTGCTTTATTCGTTGTGCTCTGTCTTTACGGTGTTTCCTTTCAACTACAGCTAAAAATCGCGACTCCAGTAATTATGTTTTTCCTGATGCCATAGAACTTAGATTTTCACAAGTTGTGAAAAGTGCGCCATGATAAATAACGCAACGCTACCACTGCGTATGATGTTATATTGACGACTATAAGCAATATTAAAATTGTCTTCTGGGTCATGAAAGAAGTTTTCTCGTCAATAATATTCTCGCGTTCGGCGGAAACATTCAAGCCGTGTGACGGTTCCTATAACAAGCTGATTAAGTAAACACTTATGATTTACTTTTTATTTGTCTCTCTTAAGCTCCTCATTGTCTTGAAATATTTGTAGCTGGCCATTTGATAGCAGCCATATTATATTCTTGCTTTTCGAATACATACTTTGCTCGGAAAACGGCACCCGTCGCGGTGGCTATCACTGTAGAAAATTTTCGGAAAAAAAACTAACATTTCCTGGCAGCGGTCCAGCCAGAAATCGTCCGTGCAGTTCTCTTTTCTGTTTGTCAATTCTTCGCTTATTTTACAATGTTACTTTTTAGTTATTTACCGAATAACCCTGTCAGATTTCTGTGAAGTTCCATTTTCTGTTTCGAAGTAAGTCTGTGATTTTAAATTTTTAATTTCTCATCATTCACTGAAACCTTGTAAATGTCGGTGAAATAAACTTTTCTGTCTTCAGGGATTCTGTTATCTTACAGCGTTTCTTTTCTATCATGTACAGAAAATCTGTGAAGAAAAATTGAGTTCAGTTGTTTTTTTTGGGCTGTCATGTTAATTTACAGACATTTCTCGTTTTGGTTTGGTTCGCAGAAAATATATTTCAAATTATTGCAATGTTCTGTTGCCTGCTTGTTGTTCTTTTATTTCAATATGATTTTCCCACAAAATACGGTTTCTATGCAAACATTTTAAAAGTGCACATTAAATTACAAATGCAATCTCTACGTCGTTCACATCATTGAAAGCGTGAGGCTCTATAATTCGCTGCTCGAGGGAAGTTGCCTGTAGCCAATTTAACTATGTCTAAATAGGAAACGTTTGCACAACACACTGATTTCCATCGGTATAGCATTGCCTCAGAACCAAAAGCAATATAGTTTGGTATGAAGGACCACTTTATTAGAACGAGAGTTAAAACATGGCACCATGAGATTTAAGGAGTCTCCCAGCGCCAATACTATTTTTGAGCACAACATTTATCATATAAAATATAAAACACTTCTTACATTGGAAAACAAAATGTGCTCTCCTAGAAAGAAAAACACCAGCCAAAAATCTACAAGTGATAGTCTTTGAGGGCTGTTATGACTGCAGCAAGTCTTGTTGCCAAGCAGTGTTGCTGTGCGCCTTTCTTTTCAACCTACGCTCCTCTTTAAGGGATAATAGCTGCAATAGCCTTGGAACAGAGACACGAGCTGAAAATAACGACCAAGCACAATGACTAAAAACATAATTTTATATTTAAAAGACAAAATATATATGTAGCACAGTTGCACAACCGCTCCGACAAGGGGGAAAACAGATTATTATGTGTTAAAACAAGCAGGTCCCGTATATGATCCGCTGCGTTCTGAGTGGTAAAAGTTAAGCAAAAAAACACGATTCTTACCTGTTCCCACCCCGACATGTAACTGTAGCTTTTTGAGGTGGCACTATTCCTACCCAAACTTTCTCGACAGGTCAAACCTTGCCAGAAAAAAACTGCTAGGGCAGCATGCTGATATTAGCGCGTGTCGAAAGGAAATAAGAATTTTGCCAGAAAAACTGGCGAGGGAAGCAGGCTGAGATTAGAGCGTGTCGAAAGGGAATGATAATTATCAAGAAAAAACTGCGAGATCAGCATGATGAGACTAGCGCATGTCGAAAGCGAATGAGAATTTGCGCGAGAAAAAATAACGGAGAGGGCAGCATGCTGAGACTAGCGCATGTCGAAAGGGAATGAGAATTTGCGAGAGAAAAAAAAAACGGAGAGGGCAGCATGCTGAGACTAGCGCATGTCGAAAGGGAATGAGAATTTGCGAGAGAAAAAAACGGAGAGGGCAGCATGCTGTGACTAGCGCATGTGGAAAGGGAATGAGAATTTGCGAGAGAAAAAAACGGAGAGGGCAGCATGCTGAGACTAGCGCATGTCGAAAGGGAATGAGAATTAGCGAGAGAAAAAAACGGAGAGGGCAGCATGCTGAGACTAGCGCATGTCGAAAGAGAATGAGAATTAGCGAGAGAAAAAAACGGAGAGGGCAGCATGCTGAGACTAGCGCATGTCAAAAGGGAATGAGAATTAGCGAGAGAAAAAAACGGAGAGGGCAGCATGCTGAGACTAGCGCATGTCGAAAGGGAATGAGAATTTGCGAGAGAAAAAAACAGAGAGGTCAGCATGCTCAGATTAGCGCATGTCGAAAGGAAATGAGAATTTGCGAGAGAAAAAACGGAGAGGGCAGAATGCTGAGACTAGCGCATGTCGAAAGGGAATGAGAATTAGCGAGAGAAAAAAACGGAGAGGGCCGCATGTTGAGATTAGCGCATGTCGAAAGGGAATGAGAATTTGCGAGAGAAAAAAACGGAGAAGGCAGCATGCTGAGACTAGCGCATGTCGAAAGGGAATGAGAATTTGCGAGAGAAAAAAACGGAGAAGGCAGCATGCTGAGACTTGCGCATGTCGAAAGGGAATGAGAATTTGCGAGAGAAAAAAACAGAGAGGTCAGCATGCTCAGATTAGCGCATGTCGAAAGGAAATGAGAATTTGCGAGAGAAAAAACGGAGAGGGCAGAATGCTGAGACTAGCGCATGTCGAAAGGGAATGAGAATTTGCGAGAGAAAAAGCGGAGAGGGCAGAATGCTGAGACTAGCGCATGTCGAAAGGGAATGAGAATTTGCGAGAGAAAAAAAAAACGGAGAGGGCAGCATGCTGAGACTAGCGCATGTCGAAAGGGAATGAGAATTTGCGAGAGAAAAAAACGGAGAGGGCAGCATGCTGTGACTAGCGCATGTGGAAAGGGAATGAGAATTTGCGAGAGAAAAAAACGGAGAGGGCAGCATGCTGAGACTAGCGCATGTCGAAAGGGAATGAGAATTAGCGAGAGAAAAAAACGGAGAGGGCAGCATGCTGAGACTAGCGCATGTCGAAAGAGAATGAGAATTAGCGAGAGAAAAAAACGGAGAGGGCAGCATGCTGAGACTAGCGCATGTCAAAAGGGAATGAGAATTAGCGAGAGAAAAAAACGGAGAGGGCAGCATGCTGAGACTAGCGCATGTCGAAAGGGAATGAGAATTTGCGAGAGAAAAAAACAGAGAGGTCAGCATGCTCAGATTAGCGCATGTCGAAAGGAAATGAGAATTTGCGAGAGAAAAAACGGAGAGGGCAGAATGCTGAGACTAGCGCATGTCGAAAGGGAATGAGAATTAGCGAGAGAAAAAAACGGAGAGGGCCGCATGTTGAGATTAGCGCATGTCGAAAGGGAATGAGAATTTGCGAGAGAAAAAAACGGAGAAGGCAGCATGCTGAGACTAGCGCATGTCGAAAGGGAATGAGAATTTGCGAGAGAAAAAAACGGAGAAGGCAGCATGCTGAGACTTGCGCATGTCGAAAGGGAATGAGAATTTGCGAGAGAAAAAAACAGAGAGGTCAGCATGCTCAGATTAGCGCATGTCGAAAGGAAATGAGAATTTGCGAGAGAAAAAACGGAGAGGGCAGAATGCTGAGACTAGCGCATGTCGAAAGGGAATGAGAATTTGCGAGAGAAAAAGCGGAGAGGGCAGAATGCTGAGACTAGCGCATGTCGAAAGGGAATGAGAATTTGCGAGAGAAAAAAACGGAGAGGGCAGCATGCTGAGATTAGCGCGTGTCCAAAGGGAATGAGAATTTTTTTAAAAACACTGCGGATGTAGCATGCTAAGACTAGCGCATGTCGAGAGGGAATGAGAATTTGCGAGAGAAAAAAACAGAGAGGGCAGCATGCTTAGATTAGCTCGTGTCCAAAGGGAATGAGAATTTTTCTAGAAAAAACTGCGAATGTAGCATGCTGAGACTAGCGCAAGTGGAAAGGGAATGAGAATTTGCGAGAGAAAAAAACAGAGAGGGCAGCATGCTGAAATTCGCGCGTGTCCAAAGGGAATGAGAATTTCTTTAGAAAAAACTCCAGATGTAGCATGCTGAGACTAGCGCGTGTCGAAAGGTAATGAGAATTTGCTAGAAAAAACGGTGGAGGCAGTATGCTGACACTAGCGCAAGTCGAAAGGGAATGAGAATTTGCGAGAGAAAAAAACAGAGAGGGCAACATGCTGAGATTAGCGCGTGTCGAAAGGGAATGAGAATTTGCTAGAAAAAAACGGTGGGGGCAGCATGCTGAGATTAGCGCAAGTCGAAAGAGAATGAGAATTTGCGAGAGAAAAAAACAGAGAGGGCAACATGTTGAGATTAGCGCGTGTCGAAACGGAATTAGAATTTTCTAGAAAAAACGGTGGGGGCAGAATGCTGAGACTAGCGCAAGTCGAAAGGGAATCATAATTTTGTGAGAAAAAAGAATGCAGCATGCTGAGAATAGCGCATGTCGAAAGGGAATGAAAATTTCCGAGATAAAAAAACAGAGGGCAGCATGCTCAGATTAGCGCGCGTCGAAACGGAATTAGAATTTTCAAGATAAAACGGCGGGGGCAGCATGCTAAGAATAGCGCGTGTCGAAAGGGAATGATGATTTTCAAGAAAAAACTTCTAAGGCAGCATGCGGAGATTAGCGCATGTCGAAAGGGAATGATAATTTTCAAGAAAAAACTGCTAGGGCAGCATGCTAAGATTAGCGCGTGTTAAAAGATAATGATAATTTTCAAGAAAAAACTGCGAGGTCAGCATGCTAAGATTAGCGCGTGTTAAAAGGGAATGATAATTTTCAAGAAAAAACTGCTAGGGCAGCATGCTAAGATTAGCGCGTGTTTAAAGGGAATGATAATTTTCAAAAAAAACTGCGAGGTCAGCATGCGGAGATAAGAACGCGTCGAAAGGGATTGAGAATTTGCGAGAGAAAAAAACAGAGAGGGCAACATGTTGAGATTAGCGCGTGTCGAAACGGAATTAGAATTTTCTAGAAAAAACGGTGGGGGCAGAATGCTGAGACTAGCGCAAGTCGAAAGGGAATCATAATTTTGTGAGAAAAAAGAATGCAGCATGCTGAGAATAGCGCATGTCGAAAGGGAATGAAAATTTGCGAGATAAAAAAACAGAGGGCAGCATGCTCAGATTAGCGCGTGTCGAAACGGAATTAGAATTTTCAAGATAAAACGGCGGGGGCAGCATGCTAAGAATAGCGCGTGTCGAAAGGGAATGATGATTTTCAAGAAAAAACTTCTAAGGCAGCATGCGGAGATTAGCGCATGTCGAAAGGGAATGATAATTTTCAAGAAAAAACTGCTAGGGCAGCATGCTAAGATTAGCGCGTGTTAAAAGGGAATGATAATTAGCGAGAGAAAAAAACGGAGAGGGCAGCATGCTGTGACTAGCGCATGTGGAAAGGGAATTATAACTAGCGAGAGAAAAAAACGGAGAGGGCAGCATGCTGTGACTAGCGCATGTCGAAAAGGAATGAGAATTAGCGAGAGAAAAAAACGGAGAGGGCAGAATGCTGATACTAGTGCACGTCGAAAGGGAATGAGAATTAGCGAGAGAAAAAAACGGAGAGGGCAGCATGCTGTGACTAGCGCATGTCGAAAGGGAATGAGAATTAGCGAGAGAAAAAAACGTTGAGGGCAGCATGCTGAGACTAGCGTATGTTGAAAGGGAATGAGAATTAGCGAGAGAAAAAAACGGAGACGGCAGCATGCTGAGACTAGCGTATGTCGAAAGGGAATGAGAATTAGCGAGAGGAAAAAACGGAGAGGGCAGCATGCTGTGACTAGCTCATGTCGAAAAGGAATGAGAATTAGCGAGAGAAAAAAACGGAGAGGGCAGCATGCTGGGACTAGTGCATGTCAAAAGGGAATGAGAATTAGCGAGAGAAAAAAACGGAGAGGGCAGCATGCTGTGACTAGCGCATGTCGAAAGGGAATGAGAATTAGCGAGAGAAAAGAACGGAGAGGGCAGCATGCTGAGACTAGCGCATGTCGAAAGGGAATGATAATTTTCAATAAAAAGGTGCGAGGTAAGCATGCGGAGATTAGCGCGTGTCGAAAGGGAATGCATTTTGTGAGAAAAAAGAGGGCAGCATGTGTGACTAGCGCATGTCGAAAGGGAATGAGAATTAGCGAGAGAAAAAAACGGAGAGGGCAGCATGCTGAGACTAGCGTATGTCAAAAGGGAATGAGAATTAGCGAGAGAAAAAAACGGAGAGGGCAGCATTCTGAGACTTGTGCATGTCGAAAGGGAATGAGAATTAGCGAGAGAAAAAAACTGAGAGGGCAGCATGCTGAGACTAGCGCATGTCGAAAGGGAATGAGAATTAGCGAGGGGAAAAACGGAGAGGGCAGCATTCTGAGACTTGTGCATGTCGAAAGGGAATGAGAATTAGCGAGAGAAAAAAGGGAGAGCGCAGCATGCTGAGACTAGCGCATGTCGAAAGGGAATGAGAATTAGCGAGAGAAAAAACGGAGAGGGCAGCATGCTGAGACTTGTGCATGTCGAAAGGGAATGAGAATTAGCGAGAGAAAAAAGGGAGAGCGCAGCATGCTGAGACTAGCGCATGTCGAAAGGGAATGAGAATTAGCGAGAGAAAAAAAACGGAGAGGGCAGCATGCTGTGACAAGCGCATGTCGAAAGAGAATGAGAATTAGCGAGAGAAAAAAACGGAGAGGGCAGCATGCTGAGACTAGCGCATGTCGAAAAGGAATGAGAATTAGCGAGAGAAAAAAACGGAGAGGGCAGCATGCTGAGACTAGCGCATGTCGAAAGAGAATGAGAATTAGCGAGAGAAAAAAACGGAGAGGGCAGCATGCTGAGACTAGCGCATGTCAAAAGGGAATGAGAATTAGCGAGAGAAAAAACGGAGAGGGCAGCATGCTGTGACTAGCGCATGTCAAAAGGGAATGAGAATTAGCGAGAGAAAAAAACGGAGAGGGCAGAATGCTGAGACTAGCGCATGTCGTAAGGGAATGAGAATTAGCGAGAGAAAAAACGGAGAGGGCAGCATGCAGAGACAAGCGCATGTCGAAAGGGAATGAGAATTAGCGAGAGAAAAAAACGGAGAGGCCAGCATGCTGAGACTAGCGCATGTCGTAAAGGAATGAGAATTAGCGAGAGAAAAAAACGGAGAGGGCAGCATGCTGAGACTAGCGCATGTCGAAAGGGAATGAGAATTAGCGAGAGAAAAAAACGGAGAGGGCAGCATGCTGAGACTAGCGCATGTCAAAAGGGAATGAGAATTAGCGAGAGAAAAAAACGGAGAGGGCAGAATGCTGAGACTAGCGCATGTCGAAAGGGAATGAGAATTAGCGAGAGAAAAAACGGAGAGGGCAGCATGCAGAGACTAGCGCATGTCGAAAGGGAATGAGAATTAGCGAGAGAAAAAAACTGAGAGGGCAGCATGCTGAGACTAGCGCATGTCGAAAGGGAATGAGAATTAGCGAGAGAAAAAAACGGAGAGGGCAGCATGCTGAGACTAGCGCATATCGAAAGGGAATGAGATTTAGCGAGAGAAAAAAACGGAGAGAGCAGCATGCTGAGACTAGCGCATGTCGAAAGAGAATGAGAATTAGCGTGAGAAAAAAACGGAGAGGGCAGCATGCTGTGACTAGCGCATGTGGAAAGGGAATTATAATTAGCGAGAAAAAAACGGAGAGGGCAGCAGGCTGTGACTAGCGCATGTCGAAAGGGAATGAGAATTAGCGAGAGAAAAAAACGGAGAGGGCAGAATGCTGAGACTAGCGCATGTCAAAAGGGAAAGAGAATTAGCGAGAGAAAAAAACGGAGAGGGCAGCATGCTGTGACTAGCGCATGTCGAAAGGGAATGAGAATTAGCGAGAGAAAAAACGGAGATGGCAGCATGCTGAGACTAGCGCATGTCGAAAGGGAATGAGAATTAGCGAGAGAAAAAAACAGAGAGAGCAGCATGCTGAGACTAGCGCATGTCGAAAGGGAATGAGAATTAGCGAGAGAAAAAAACGGAGAGGGCAGCATGCTGTGACTAGCGCATGTGGAAAGGGAATTATAACTAGCGAGAGAAAAAAACGGAGAGGGCAGCATGCTGTGACTAGCGCATGTCGAAAAGGAATGAGAATTAGCGAGAGAAAAAAACGGAGAGGGCAGAATGCTGATACTAGTGCACGTCGAAAGGGAATGAGAATTAGCGAGAGAAAAAAACGGAGAGGGCAGCATGCTGTGACTAGCGCATGTCGAAAGGGAATGAGAATTAGCGAGAGAAAAAAATGTTTAGGGCAGCATGCTGAGACTAGCGTATGTTGAAAGGGAATGAGAATTAGCGAGAGAAAAAAACGGAGACGGCAGCATGCTGAGACTAGCGTATGTCGAAAGGGAATGAGAATTAGCGAGAGGAAAAAACGGAGAGGGCAGCATGCTGTGACTAGCTCATGTCGAAAAGGAATGAGAATTAGCGAGAGAAAAAAACGGAGAGGGCAGCATGCTGGGACTAGTGCATGTCAAAAGGGAATGAGAATTAGCGAGAGAAAAAAACGGAGAGGGCAGCATGCTGTGACTAGCGCATGTCGAAAGGGAATGAGAATTAGCAAGAGAAAAAAACGGAGAGGGCAGCATGCTGTGACTAGCGCATGTCGAAAAGGAATGAGAATTAGCGAGAGAAAAAAACGGAGAGGGCAGCATGCTGAGACTAGTGCATGTCGAAAGGGAATTATAATTAGCGAGAGAAAAAACGGAGAGGGCAGCATGCTGTGACTAGCGCATGTCGAAGGGGATTGAGAATTTGCGAGAGAAAAAAACGGAGAGGGCAGCATGCTGAGACTAGCGCATGTCGAAAGGGAATGAGAATTAGCGAGAGAAAAGTACGGAGAGGGCAGCATGCTGTGACTAGCGCATGTCGAAAGGGAATGAGAATTAGGGAGAGAAAAAAACGGAGAGGTCAACTTGCTGAGACTAGCGCATGTCGAAAGGGAATGAGAATTAGCGAGAGAAAAAAACAGAGAGGGCAACATGCTGAGATTAGCGCGTGTCGAAAAAGAATGAGAATTTGCTATAAAAAACGGTGGGGGCAGCATGCTGAGGCTAGCGCAAGTCGAAAGGGAATGAGAATTTGCGAGAGAAAAAAACAGAGAGGGCAACATGCTGAGATTAGCGCGTGTCGAAAGGGAATGAGAATTTGCTAGATAAAACGTCGGGGGCAGCATGCTGAGAATAGCGCGTGTCGAAAGGGAATGATGATTTTCAAGAAAAAACTGTGAGGTAAGCATGCGGAGATTAGCGCGTGTCGAAAGGGAATGCATTTTGTGAGAAAAAAGAGGGCAGCATGCTGAGACTAGTGCATATCGAAAGGGATTGAAAATTTGCGAGAGCAAAAAACAGAGAGAGCAGCATGCTCAGATTAGCGCGTGTCGAAAGGGAATGAGAATTTGCTAGATAAAACGGCGGGGGCAGCATGCTGAGATTAGCGCGGGTCCAAAGGGAATGATAATTTTCAAGAAAAAACTGCGAGGTCAGCATGCTCAGATTAGCGCTTGTCGAAAGGAAATGAGAATTTGCGAGAGAAAAAACGGAGAGGGCAGAATGCTGAGACTAGCGTATGTCGAAAGGGAATGAGAATTTGCGAGAGAAAAAAACAGAGAGGGCAGCATGCTCAGATTAGCGCGTGTCGAAACGGAATTAGAATTTGCTAGATAAAACGGCGGGGGCAGCATGCTGAGATTAGCGCGGGTCCAAAGGGAATGATAATTTTCAAGAAAAAACTGCGAGGTCAGCATGCGGAGATTAGCGCTTGTCGAAAGGAAATGAGAATTTGCGAGAGAAAAAACGGAGAGGGCAGAATGCTGAGACTAGCGTATGTCGAAAGGGAATGAGAATTTGCGAGAGAAAAAAACAGAGAGGGCAGCATGCTCAGATTAGCGCGTGTCGAAACGGAATTAGAATTTGCTAGATAAAACGGCGGGGGCAGCATGCTGAGATTAGCGCGGGTCCAAAGGGAATGATAATTTTCAAGAAAAAACTGCGAGGTCAGCATGCTCAGATTAGCGCTTGTCGAAAGGAAATGAGAATTTGCGAGAGAAAAAACGGAGAGGGCAGAATGCTGAGACTAGCGTATGTCGAAAGGGAATGAGAATTTGCGAGAGAAAAAAACAGAGAGGGCAGCATGCTCAGATTAGCGCGGGTCCAAAGGGAATGATAATTTTCAAGAAAAAACTGCGAGGTCAGCATGCTCAGATTAGCGCTTGTCGAAAGGAAATGAGAATTTGCGAGAGAAAAAACGGAGAGGGCAGAATGCTGAGACTAGCGTATGTCGAAAGGGAATGAGAATTTGCGAGAGAAAAAAACAGAGAGGGCAGCATGCTGAGATTAGCGCGGGTCCAAAGGGAATGATAATTTTCAAGAAAAAACTGCGAGGTCAGCATGCGGAGATTAGCGCTTGTCGAAAGAGAATGAGAATTAGGGAGAGAAAAAAACGGAGAGGGCAGCATGCTGAGACTAGCGCATGTCGAAAGGGAATGAGAATTTGCGAGAGAAAAAAACAGAGAGGGCAGCATGCTCAGATTAGCGCGTGTCGAAACGGAATTAGAATTTGCTAGATAAAACGGCGGGGGCAGCATGCTGAGATTAGCGCGGGTCCAAAGGGAATGATAATTTTCAAGAAAAAACTGCGAGGTCAGCATGCGGAGATTAGCGCTTGTCGAAAGGGAATGAGAATTAGGGAGAGAAAAAAACGGAGAGGGCAGCATGCTGAGACTAGCGCATGTCGAAAGGGAATGAGAATTTGCGAGAGAAAAAAACAGAGAGGGCAGCATGCTCAGATTAGCGCGTGTCGAAACGGAATTAGAATTTGCTAGATAAAACGGCGGGGGCAGCATGCTGAGATTAGCGCGGGTCCAAAGGGAATGATAATTTTCAAGAAAAAACTGCGAGGTCAGCATGCGGAGATTAGCGCTTGTCGAAAGGAAATGAGAATTTGCGAGAGAAAAAACGGAGAGGGCAGAATGCTGAGACTAGCGTATGTCGAAAGGGAATGAGAATTTGCGAGAGAAAAAACAGAGAGGGCAGCATGCTCAGATTAGCGCGTGTCGAAACGGAATTAGAATTTGCTAGATAAAACGGCGGGGGCAGCATGCTGAGATTAGCGCGGGTCCAAAGGGAATGATAATTTTCAAGAAAAAACTGCGAGGTCAGCATGCGGAGATTAGCGCTTGTCGAAAGGAAATGAGAATTTGCGAGAGAAAAAACGGAGAGGGCAGAATGCTGAGACTAGCGTATGTCGAAAGGGAATGAGAATTTGCGAGAGAAAAAAACAGAGAGGGCAGCATGCTCAGATTAGCGCGTGTCGAAACGGAATTAGAATTTGCTAGATAAAACGGCGGGGGCAGCATGCTGAGATTAGCGCGGGTCCAAAGGGAATGATAATTTTCAAGAAAAAACTGCGAGGTCAGCATGCTCAGATTAGCGCTTGTCGAAAGGAAATGAGAATTTGCGAGAGAAAAAACGGAGAGGGCAGAATGCTGAGACTAGCGTATGTCGAAAGGGAATGAGAATTTGCGAGAGAAAAAAACAGAGAGGGCAGCATGCTCAGATTAGCGCGGGTCCAAAGGGAATGATAATTTTCAAGAAAAAACTGCGAGGTCAGCATGCTCAGATTAGCGCTTGTCGAAAGGAAATGAGAATTTGCGAGAGAAAAAACGGAGAGGGCAGAATGCTGAGACTAGCGTATGTCGAAAGGGAATGAGAATTTGCGAGAGAAAAAAACAGAGAGGGCAGCATGCTGAGATTAGCGCGGGTCCAAAGGGAATGATAATTTTCAAGAAAAAACTGCGAGGTCAGCATGCGGAGATTAGCGCTTGTCGAAAGGGAATGAGAATTAGGGAGAGAAAAAAACGGAGAGGGCAGCATGCTGAGACTAGCGCATGTCGAAAGGGAATGAGAATTTGCGAGAGAAAAAAACAGAGAGGGCAGCATGCTCAGATTAGCGCGTGTCGAAACGGAATTAGAATTTGCTAGATAAAACGGCGGGGGCAGCATGCTGAGATTAGCGCGGGTCCAAAGGGAATGATAATTTTCAAGAAAAAACTGCGAGGTCAGCATGCGGAGATTAGCGCTTGTCGAAAGGGAATGAGAATTAGGGAGAGAAAAAAACGGAGAGGGCAGCATGCTGAGACTAGCGCATGTCGAAAGGGAATGAGAATTTGCGAGAGAAAAAAACAGAGAGGGCAGCATGCTCAGATTAGCGCGTGTCGAAACGGAATTAGAATTTGCTAGATAAAACGGCGGGGGCAGCATGCTGAGATTAGCGCGGGTCCAAAGGGAATGATAATTTTCAAGAAAAAACTGCGAGGTCAGCATGCGGAGATTAGCGCTTGTCGAAAGGAAATGAGAATTTGCGAGAGAAAAAACGGAGAGGGCAGAATGCTGAGACTAGCGTATGTCGAAAGGGAATGAGAATTTGCGAGAGAAAAAGCGGAGAGGGCAGAATGCTGAGACTAGCGTATGTCGAAAGGGAATGAGAATTTGCGAGAGAAAAAGCGGAGAGGGCAGCATGCTGAGATTAGCGCATGTCGAAAGGGAATGAGAATTTGCGAGAGAAAAAAACAGAGAGGGCAGCATGCTCAGATTAGCGCGTGTCGAAACGGAATTAGAATTTGCTAGATAAAACGGCGGGGGCAGCATGCTGAGATTAGCGCGGGTCCAAAGGGAATGATAATTTTCAAGAAAAAACTGCGAGGTCAGCATGCGGAGATTAGCGCTTGTCGAAAGGGAATGAGAATTTGCGAGAGAAAAAACGGAGAGGGCAGAATGCTGAGACTAGCGTATGTCGAAAGGGAATGAGAATTTGCGAGAGAAAAAAACAGAGAGGGCAGCATGCTCAGATTAGCGCTTGTCGAAACGGAATTAGAATTTGCTAGATAAAACGGCGGGGGCAGCATGCTGAGATTAGCGCGGGTCCAAAGGGAATGATAATTTTCAAGAAAAAACTGCGAGGTCAGCATGCGGAGATTAGCGCTTGTCGAAAGGAAATGAGAATTTGCGAGAGAAAAAACGGAGAGGGCAGAATGCTGAGACTAGCGTATGTCGAAAGGGAATGAGAATTTGCGAGAGAAAAAGCGGAGAGGGCAGAATGCTGAGACTAGCGCATGTCGAAAGGGAATGAGAATTTGCGAGAGAAAAAGCGGAGAGGGCAGAATGCTGAGACTAGCGTATGTCGAAAGGGAATGAGAATTTGCGAGAGAAAAAGCGGAGAGGGCAGAATGCTGAGACTAGCGCTTGTCGAAAGGGAATGAGAATGTGCGAGAGAAAAAACAGAGAGGGCAGCATGCTCAGATTAGCGCGTGTCGAAACGGAATTAGAATTTGCTAGATAAAACGGCGGGGGCAGCATGCTGAGATTAGCGCGGGTCCAAAGGGAATGATAATTTTCAAGAAAAAACTGCGAGGTCAGCATGCTCAGATTAGCGCATGTCGAAAGGAAATGAGAATTTGCGAGAGAAAAAACAGAGAGGGCAGCATGCTGAGATTAGCGCGGGTCCAAAGGGAATGATAATTTTCAAGAAAAAACTGCGAGGTCAGCATGCTCAGATTAGCGCATGTCGAAAGGAAATGAGAATTTGCGAGAGAAAAAACAGAGAGGGCAGCATGCTCAGATTAGCGCGGGTCCAAAGGGAATGATAATTTTCAAGAAAAAACTGCGAGGTCAGCATGCTCAGATTAGCGCATGTCGAAAGGAAATGAGAATTTGCGAGAGAAAAAACAGAGAGGGCAGCATGCTCAGATTAGCGCGTGTCGAAACGGAATTAGAATTTGCTAGATAAAACGGCGGGGGCAGCATGCTGAGATTAGCGCGGGTCCAAAGGGAATGATAATTTTCAAGAAAAAACTGCGAGGTCAGCATGCTCAGATTAGCGCATGTCGAAAGGAAATGAGAATTTGCGAGAGAAAAAACAGAGAGGGCAGCATGCTCAGATTAGCGCGTGTCGAAACGGAATTAGAATTTGCTAGATAAAACGGCGGGGGCAGCATGCTGAGATTAGCGCGGGTCCAAAGGGAATGATAATTTTCAAGAAAAAACTGCGAGGTCAGCATGCTCAGATTAGCGCATGTCGAAAGGAAATGAGAATTTGCGAGAGAAAAAACAGAGAGGGCAGCATGCTCAGATTAGCGCGGGTCCAAAGGGAATGATAATTTTCAAGAAAAAACTGCGAGGTCAGCATGCTCAGATTAGCGCATGTCGAAAGGAAATGAGAATTTGCGAGAGAAAAAACAGAGAGGGCAGCATGCTCAGATTAGCGCGTGTCGAAACGGAATTAGAATTTGCTAGATAAAACGGCGGGGGCAGCATGCTGAGATTAGCGCGGGTCCAAAGGGAATGATAATTTTCAAGAAAAAACTGCGAGGTCAGCATGCTCAGATTAGCGCATGTCGAAAGGAAATGAGAATTTGCGAGAGAAAAAACAGAGAGGGCAGCATGCTCAGATTAGCGCGTGTCGAAACGGAATTAGAATTTGCTAGATAAAACGGCGGGGGCAGCATGCTGAGATTAGCGCGGGTCCAAAGGGAATGATAATTTTCAAGAAAAAACTGCGAGGTCAGCATGCTCAGATTAGCGCATGTCGAAAGGAAATGAGAATTTGCGAGAGAAAAAACAGAGAGGGCAGCATGCTCAGATTAGCGCGTGTCGAAACGGAATTAGAATTTGCTAGATAAAACGGCGGGGGCAGCATGCTGAGATTAGCGCGGGTCCAAAGGGAATGATAATTTTCAAGAAAAAACTGCGAGGTCAGCATGCTCAGATTAGCGCATGTCGAAAGGAAATGAGAATTTGCGAGAGAAAAAACAGAGAGGGCAGCATGCTGAGATTAGCGCGGGTCCAAAGGGAATGATAATTTTCAAGAAAAAACTGCGAGGTCAGCATGCTCAGATTAGCGCATGTCGAAAGGAAATGAGAATTTGCGAGAGAAAAAACAGAGAGGGCAGCATGCTCAGATTAGCGCGTGTCGAAACGGAATTAGAATTTGCTAGATAAAACGGCGGGGGCAGCATGCTGAGATTAGCGCGGGTCCAAAGGGAATGATAATTTTCAAGAAAAAACTGCGAGGTCAGCATGCTCAGATTAGCGCTTGTCGAAAGGGAATGAGAATTTGCGAGAGAAAAAGCGGAGAGGGCAGAATGCTGAGACTAGCGCATGTCGAAAGGGAATGAGAATATTCGAGAGAAAAAACAGAGAGGGCAGCATGCGCAGACTAGCGCGCGTCGAAACGGAATTAGAATTTGCTAGATAAAACGGCGGGGCAGCATGCTGAGATTAGCGCGTGTCCAAAGGGAATGAGAATTTTTTTTTAAAACACTGCGGATGTAGCATGCTAAGACTAGCGCATGTCGAGAGGGAATGAGAATTTGCGAGAGAAAAAACAGAGAGGGCAGCATGCTTAGATTAGCGCGTGTCCAAAGGGAATGAGAATTTTTCTAGAAAAAACTGCGGATGTAGCATGCTGAGACTAGCGCAAGTGGAAAGGGAATGAGAATTTGCGAGAGAAAAAAACAGAGAGGGCAGCATGCTTAGATTCGCGCGTGTCCAAAGGGAATGAGAATTTTTCTAGAAAAAACTCCAGATGTAGCATGCTGAGACTAGCGCGTGTCGAAAGGTAATGAGAATTTGCTAGAAAAAACGGTGGAGGCAGTATGCTGACACTAGTGCAAGTCGAAAGGGAATGAGAATTTGCGAGAGAAAAAAACAGAGAGGGCAACATGCTGAGATTAGCGCGTGTCGAAAGGGAATGAGAATTTGCTAGAAAAAACGGTGGGGGCAGCATGCTGAGATTAGCGCAAGTCGAAAGGGAATGAGAATTTGCGAGAGAAAAAAACAGAGAGGGCAACATGTTGAGATTAGCGCGTGTCGAAACGGAATTAGAATTTTCTAGAAAAAACGGTGGGGGCAGTATGCTGAGACTAGCGCAAGTCGAAAGGGAATCATAATTTTGTGAGAAAAAAGAATGCAGCATGCTGAGAATAGCGCATGTCGAAAGGGAATGAAAATTTGCGAGATAAAAAAACAGAGGGCAGCATGCTCAGATTAGCGCGTGTCGAAACGGAATTAGAATTTTCAAGATAAAACGGCGGGGGCAGCATGCTAAGAATAGCGCGTGTCGAAAGGGAATGATGATTTTTAAGAAAAAACTTCTAAGGCAGCATGCGGAGATTAGCGCATGTCGAAAGGGAATGATAATTTTCAAGAAAAAACTGCTAGGGCAGCATGCTAAAATTAGCGCGTGTTAAAAGGGAATGATAATTTTCAAGAAAAAACTGCGAGGTCAGCATGCTAAGATTAGCGCGTGTTAAATGGGAATGATAATTTTCAAGAAAAAACTGCTAGGGCAGCATGCTAAGATTAGCGCGTGTTTAAAGGGAATGATAATTTTCAAGAAAAAACTGCGAGGTCAGCATGCGGAGCTAAGAACGTGTCGAAAGGGATTGAGAATTTGCACGAGAAAAAAACGGAGAGGGCAGCATGCTGAGACTAGCGCCAGCGAAGGGCTACGCCCATTAGAAAATAATGGTAGAAAAGGTGATAGCTCACAATGCTGGGCAACTCAGTGAACGATCATTTCAAAGAAACAATTGCGCAAAGCAGAGAGGCTGCGCTAGTCTGTGTTTTTTTTTCCTATGTGCAATCTGTTGTGTGCGAACTTTTCCTTGAACAGGTAGGAAAACGCAACAAACCGAAAATATAGGGCCGAAAGCGGACACGTAACCCTGCTGTGCACTCCATGTGGCGTTGTCAGCCATTGTAAGCAAATTTCTTATCGAAGCGCCTTAAGCAAAAAATTCGTTACAGGCACATAGATATCTCTTAACTGCGGGAAGGCGATAGCCGTTTGCGACTCATTGCACTGATTTGAATTTGCTGCGCTTGAATTCATTCCGCGACAGAGAAGAGCACCTGGCGCGAGCAATGCAGAGGAAGCGGTGACGTCACGCTACGGATGCGCAGTGAGTCGCCAGTTGTAGCTTGGCGGCGTATCACACTTCTTCGTCTGATGTGACGTCATCATCGACGTTTCCTCGTGTTTGAGCAATTTTTACTCAAATTATAGATCTTTCGGTGTTCTTAAGGTCACGTGACTTGAAGATCACGTGGCATCGCAATGTCACGTGACCTAGCTGGCGATGTAACAGACAGACGGTCACCGCGAGTATGAGCCATTAAAGGCTATCGCCTTAATATACTTGGCGCAGTGAAGAACTGTGAACGTATAGGACTAGACAAGTTGAGGACTGAGTGAAACTGAAGTTATGTGCTCTACGTAGGATCATTCTTCGACAGTAAAACCCTACTAGGAAAAGTGTCCCCTCGGCATAACCGTTGAAGACAGGAACGCATGGCAAATAGAGATATCCAAGTTTCTTCAGGCTTACTTTTCCCCTCTTCTTGTCCCGGACACATGCATAAAATATTGCCTACTACAAGAACCGTGAACCTTCACCGTGGAATTTGAATATATGTTTCACATAATTCCACACAATTGCGCGTTTTGCAGGAGGCGAAACGCAGTACACACCCGTATTCCGTGCGAACTCGCAGCCCGTTAAATATCCCCAGGTGGTCGAAATTATTCCGCAGGCCTCCACTACGGCACCTCTTTCTTCCTTTCTTCTTTCACTCACTCCTTCATCCCTTCTCTTACGGCGCGGTTGATGTGTTTCTCGAGATATGTGAGACAGTTAGTGCGTCAGCTCCTTTCCTCAAGAACGGCCAATGGCATAATAAGCACACATGCATCAGTCGTCATTATTTCATTGGAATGAGATACGCCAAAGACAGGATAAATCACAAAGGAGTCAGAGAAGCCCCTCCTCCCGTCGTTATCAAGTCTAGAAAGCACGCAACGTCGACATCACAAGAGTCTTTTTGAAAATGGCTAAATTTCTAGATTGGAAGGGACGGAGCACTTGCGGCAAATATGACGCTAGCCCTGTGCTCAACAAACACCTTCTTATCTAGCACATATAAAAGGGTTATATCTCAGGCGATACTCGTCGGCTAATTGGTTACACATACCAAATGATTCCCGGCGCACGAAAAAAGATACCAAGACTGACAGAAAACACCCCAAAGCGTATGTGGTATGTGTATCCAACAAGCCCATCAGTTCATCCTGAGCAAATTCGTTACCAATTCTGTGAGCATGGCGGTTTGTTGGTAAATGGTCACAAGAATAAAGCCAACGAAATGGAGTCAGACGGAGTAAGAACACAGGACGACGCGTCGTCCTGTAAAAGAATAGAGACCTTTCGGGTAATTGCAAAATTTGAGGCAGCATCTCATGGGCTGTCAAGATGGAGGAACGTCAACGAATATGTGACAGACCAACGCCGTTTCTTGATATGCTGAAGAAGCGAGGGCGTCTCACTTTCTGCTTTTCCTGGGGGAATGAAGGCACGGTATTTTCACAGTGATGACTAATTGGCAGGGATGTACACAACAAAGGTGATTGCTTCTTGCGCTGGTTGAGGATCGATCAACAAAACGAGAAAACAGTGGCATCTCCTTATCGCCATTGACTTGAAGTGGCAGCGGTGGCGTGTGGAAGAGACATCATGTGCCGCGCGTACGCTAAAAAACATCGCTAATGAACACGTACAATGGGTCTTGCGATGGTCACATGACGAGATGTTTAAACCAACGTGGCGCAGTAAATGTTAATGCGGTAGCACTATGATGTTCAGGGAGGCGAAAACTGTCTGGTGTCGGTGTCTGTGGGAAGCCCCACCTTCCAACTATGGCAGTTGGAAGGTGAAGAGAAGGAAACAGTGACTCAGCAAAAATGAAAATTAAGAGGAAGAAGTGGTCTTGTGCAGAGCATGTAATGCGAAGGCAAGGTAATCTGTGCTCCTTAAGGGTAACAGTCTGGATTCCAAGAGAACGCAAGCGTAGCAGGGGCCGGCAGAAGGTTGGGTGGGCGCATGACATTAAGAAGTTTGCGGGAATAGGGTGGCCGCAGTTGGCACTGGACAGGATTACTTGGTGAGATATGGGAGAGGCTTTTGCTCTGCACTTGGTGTAGTCAGGTTCATGATGATGATGAACTCAGCAAAAATCAATAAAAGAAGTGATTACGAATAGAAATAGATAAGGATAAAATCTGAAATTTAATCGAATCGCAGTAGAATCAGAGCTGGAAGAGATAGCAAGACAAAATATATGCTAGCGTATTTCCTCTGGGTCAAGGCAATTGGTCGCACCTAATTTTTTTTAATGCTCTAAAGCTCTGAAACACGAACGTAGGCGCTCGCGACGCGCGAGAACAGGAAGCGAAAGCAGAAGAAGAGGAGGAATCCTGCGATCTAGTACGCCACGCTTTTCTTGCCTTGCTTCCCAGAGACGTGAATCACCACTGGTCAAGACAGACTTCAAGCCGCGGCTATCCTCGGGGCGACCTTGCAGCCATTCCCGCCTAGACACGTGAGTGAATCGATTCTCAGTGGAGCTCTGCTTGCCAGCGCAGAGTCTCGTCCTGCGCGCAGTTCTGGGGCCCACCAGGGTTTTGTGTCGGTTGCCTGGTCTCGGCTTGTGTCACAGTTCTTAGTGTTTTTCTGAAATTCTATCTCGGTCACTGTTCTTTCTCTGTTCCCAACGTGCGTTTAAACAGTTACTTCAAAGGAACAAGACTTAGTTTTTTTTTTTCGTGAAATTTATAAGTCGCACCACTTGGTCTAAGGACTGCCGGCTGAGAGAGAGAAACCTTTAACGAAACAAAAAACTGAGACTTTAGCCGGTGCTTAAAAATCATTGCCAGGTTACTCTGCCTGGGGAAGGGAATTTGGGAGATAAAGACGGAAGGGGAGTGGTGCGGTAAAGGCAAAATAAAATAAATAAAAAAGTGAGAAAATTAAATATGGCCTATAAATGCGTACTAAGGTGTATCGCGGAGTAATAACGTAAGATATGAAATAATAAAGTGCATGGTCCGACACATCGGCCGACAAAGTTCAATGCGGGAAGAGTGCTTGAGGACAACACGC
Source organism: Amblyomma americanum (assembly GCA_030143305.2). NCBI lineage: Eukaryota > Metazoa > Arthropoda > Arachnida > Ixodida > Ixodidae > Amblyomma > Amblyomma americanum. The sequence continues at coordinate 53,195 of JARKHS020031030.1, forward strand.
AAAGTGAAATTAAAGCTTGTTAAGATGTTCAGTGTCATTTCAATATGCAAACAAATATGCCTTTACATGTCTCTGCGGCGTAAGACAGGCTAAGAGACCTCGAACACTGTTCATAGTTAGAAGCACCAGGGAGAGCTTCTCCATGCAATGTTCATCGTACGTACGCTCGTCAGCATACGCTGGACACTCAAGCAGGATATCTTCCACAGTTTCGATCGAGTCGCAGCTGTCACAAAGCGTACTGTTCATTTGACCGAGAAAGTCTACGAAGAAAGTACGCGGCCATTTTCTTAACTTCACCGTACACGGCATACTTACGAGGAATAAAAATTCAGTGCTTCGAGCTTACCCCTACCATCTTGCAGATTCACAATGAGTTTCAATGAGCATTACTGATTTCTTGTAAAACCTACCATTATTCAGCATAAAATGTTTGGCATACGAGTCACCTTATTACGTTTTACCCCAAGAAATAATTTGATACCTTTTTGTGACATTTTCATACCCGGATACACTGAAATGGATGAGTTGAATTTCATTCGAAACTTGGGGGCTAATTTGTTGTGTACGCTTAATAAAAATAGTGATTATATTAATTGTCATTAGACTCAATTGCACAAGGTCACCTCTGGTTTTCCTCCCTGCGTCGCTAAACGCATTTATTCTCTTAGAGTATTTAAGTAAAGGCAAAATATTAAAACTTCTATGCTGTTTCCAGGCTCTTTGACAACCGGTAACGGACTCTACTGGAGCCGATTTGCATGTGCAGCTTTCTGTTAGGACTAAATAATGGTCACTTACATGACCTGAGAGTTTAATCACACATAGGATTTGTAAGTACTTGCCGCATAGCCGCTGAATGCGGTTCGCAGCGGATTTGGTAAGCAATGCCACTAGCTGAAAATTTCCAGGTCCCATGAAAACAATCGACCGAGGTAGCCGGATGTGTGCATGATTTCCTAACCCGACGTCACAAAACTAATTAACGTAATGTTGCAGAGATGTGTGATATGAGGCCTACGCGTAAGATCAGGTAGGTGTATGATCATGTACACGGACAGAGCAATAATTGCGTACAGATTTATTTTTTTCAACGGGAAGTCCTTCGCGCCCAATGAAGCAGTTATATCTACTGAACGTTCGAGTCGGGAGAATGCCACCGCCCTACCGCGAAAACCTGGCAGCCAAACTGTGTACCATTGCCGCTCTCCTGAGGAATGTTTTAGAGTGGTGTTATATAAAACGCCAAATATATGAGGATCGTGAATTATAGAGCAGTTGCCTTGCTTCCTTTTGACAGAAACATCACAAAGCTGGCGGCTGAAAGAGGTCAGCCACTTTTCTGCACGAGACTTTAGCAGCCTCGGAGCTTCCACCAGTAGCGATCAGCGGAGGCTGACGGAAAAGATACGTGCCTCTGGGATGTGGCTAACACCTGCCTTTGGACAAATTTCGTTTATGTACCCTGTGTCGTTACTTGGGCATGGTGAATCGCCACTGCGGTCTGCGGCGAGATAGATCGCCATTTTCATGTTAGCTGTAGCTTGGAAGCAAGGTCTGAGTTTGCAGATGTCTGCGCAACACAATCTATTCATTGTAAATGCTTGTGAGTTTCTGTGTAATCCTAAATTATAAATATGCGATCATCTCGCACCAGCGACCTTTACAAGCCTCCCACGCATTGCAACGCAGTATCAACAAGGTCAAGCTCTGGGCAGCGGAAGCAGCACCAACACTGCGGTGCCAAAGGCGGGGCATCCCTGTTCAGAGGCTGGAGGCAAGGGTCCAGCATCTGGAATCCTAGTACAATCGCTAGTACAATGTCTTCATCCGCAACTCCGGGGACCAGCGTGGCTAAGTCAAAGGCAGTCTCGTCAAAACCGAAATCCGGCGTTCGTAGTCCGAAATCTGGAGTGCCGACTCCTACGGCCAGAATCGCGAGTCCTAAGACCGGAGCCGTAAGTCCAAGAACCGCCACCGCAAACTCTAAAACAAACCTGCCGAAGACGAAAGTCAGTGTTCCTAGTCCCAAACACGACTCGAGTCCCAGGGCCCGGATCGCGAACCCTGAGACAGGAACCGTGAGTCCAAGAGACGGCACCGTGAAGTCTAAAACAAACTCGCCGAAGAAAAAATCCGGCGCCCTGAGTCCGAAACTTGACGACTCCAGTGCAGGGTTCGGGACCGCGAGTCCGAAGACCGGAGTGGCAAGTCCAAAGACCGGCGCCGTGAGTCCGCGAAGTGGTGCCGCTAGTCCACGCACTGGGATTGCTAGAAAAGGCGCAGGAGCCTCAAGCACGAAGGCCGCCATCGCCAGCCCCAAGTCTGGCGCCATGAGTCCAAAGGCCGGCGCCCGGAGTCCCATGTCTGGCACAGCGGGCACAAAAAGCCCTGATCGCGGTGCTGCTAGCCCCATCAAGGCTTCACCCAATCGCTCAGTCTCTCCCAAGATCAAGAAGGGCGCCAGTAACGTGAAAATCGGGTCTCCATCCCGGTCTCCGGCCGCTGCCGGCGCCAAAGCCAAAGACGGGAAGAATGGCGAAGAGCCGCCCAAGGTCGCCAAGAGCCGTCCCCTTGATGCCGTCGGCCGGCGCAAGTCGGCCACTGCTGCGGCCATGTTCAAGATGGTCCGCAAGTCTCTCAGGCCTCAGTGTGAGTCTCACTCACAATTTGTCCCTGCTGCGAGGCTTCAGGAACGCTCATAGTGCTGGTGCCCTTACTGCGGGTGGGGGACCTCTCGTTAGCGATGAAAAGAACCTCATTGGGCTCGCTCCGCAGATAATAAAACTATACGTGCAACTGCCAGCGAACTTTTGTTAACGTTAGCTTGCCTGTATAGAGGCACCAGTCCAACACGCAAAGGTCGCAGTCTTTGCGCAAACAGCGCAGCCCATTCCTTAAGGGCAAGTTTTCCAGGGCGGCAGTGTATGAATCCAACTCTAAAGGTATTCATCTTTCTCCTTAGACGAAGGAGTGTTTCCTCTCCGTCCATCCATACATCAGATATTTAGTGAAAGAGCAAGGCTGGTACTCTCGTACTGATACCTCGCATACAGCGCCCGAAACATCGGCAATACGCGAGCTAGCTTCCACAAAACTTGTCCTATCCTTTCTTTAGAATTCACTACCGTTTCACAGTACTGTATCCTTTTTATTTTCATTGTTTTGATATAAACGCTATCTTGATACGTATGCACTCAGGTTCTCACTGGCCATGATTAAAATAATTTATAAGATTTTTTGCAGGAAGTCCTCTAAACCGTTAACGTTGGGTCCTTCTCCCGCAGTAGCATTATACCCAAACACGTTTCTGTGAGAGCATTCAATAAAACGGAAGGTTAAACAAAGTTATACAAGGTGGTCATTTGTGCGTGTTTGAGTTTCCAAGAATACGCTTACTGATTCCGTAAAAGCTATTCATGCCTAGACTATGTCTTCTGCGGCGCTGTAATAGGAAGTGATGTTCCTTTCTTCCGTTAAGACATATATTTCGTGCGTCATTCAGGGGATGAAAACACACCTGACCCTAATGGTGATGCCGATATCCCTAGAAACTCCATGATCTTTGCCCAGGACTGCGTGACGGTTAGGTCTAACTTCGGAGATCCTCATCAGAAAAAAAAACATAATCGGAGCTTAAGCTGTATTTCAGTATTTACTCTCAACGAATTTGCAAAAACTCTCTTTTGAGTGAAAGCAGCATATCTCATTAGAACGCGGTAATCGATGGATATAGGCCATCTTCAAGCTCCTTTAAAACGCTCGTTCATCTAGAGCAGCTGGGCTTCCTTCTTGAATAGGTATGACCTAAAGCGCTTAATTCTGGCACCAAACTTACAACATTTTCACGTTGCAATGATTGCGGCATGCTTGGCTTCTTCCTCAATTGGTCGGCTAGACATGCAATGAAGGGTGCGACGCTCAAAAGTTACGACTGCGGCGCCGGACTTGGGTCTCTGGATTACAGGAGTGACTGGACTCGGACGTCACTGCCCGGGGAGCACTATTCCGGAATGCCCTCACCCATTTTTAGCAGTCTGCTGCTTGTCGAAGGCGTTAGATCGATAGTTGGCTCTAAGCACGAGCCGTGTATGCTAGACGTCTTAAGTATTCCCAGCAGCCTCGAATAGCATAATTTTTGCATGCAACAGATACTTCCGCACCACAGTGACGGACCCCCAAAGGAAACGCACACTTTGCGATGCACAGGAATACGTGCAGCTGAACGAATTTGCCATAACAAGCGAGAAAGGAACAACAAAATAACCTTCTTGCGGGTTAGTTGGCTCATCTAAATAAAAGGTAGAACTACGCGAATAAGAGGGTACGACACATATATATTTCAAAACGACACCATGGGCGTATTTATACAATTAAGCGCAGGAAAACACACTAACAGGACATGTCGCTTTTCTTTAAGAGTGCACGTTGTTGGTCGAGTCGGTCGTACATACTTAAACAAGAGAAATGTGCGAAAAAAAAGCACGGACGATAAGGGCGCCCGTCCTTGTATGAGCGTGATCCGACATCTTTCAGAAGTGTTCTATTCCCACGGGACAATGATGCACTCCTGGATGCTGTACTACCTTCGCCCTCGTGGCCTCTGGTCCAACGCATGAAGTAGTGAAATGGAGTGGACAGTGTCCGGACTCGCAACTCTGACTTGTTCACGTTTTTCGCTTTGCCTCCTCCTCCTAAGCTGCCGCGGAAGGCAACACCGGGGAGAGCTCGTTGAGCAGTAAGGACCAGATGTCCCTGGTCATGGTGGTCACGATGGCTGGGTTCCTGTTCGTTTTTGTGATCACCGTCACCTTCTTCTACCTTATCAGCGGAGAGAGCATCCCGGAAGGCGTCGCCTGCATCACCGAAGGTGGGTTTGGGCGTTGCGTTTTCCAAGCGCTTGCCACGTTATCTGCGTGATTAAGGATAGTACTGTTTTGTTTTGGGTTGTTTCGTTTCGTTTCGTTTTAAGGGGGCTTAACGTCCCAAAGCGACTCAGGCTATGAGAGACGCCGTAGTGAAGGGCTCCGGAAATTTCGACCATCTGGGGTTCTTTAACGTGGCCTGACCTCGCACAGCACACGGGCCTCTAGAATTTCGCCTCCATCGAAATTCGACCACCGCGGCCGGGATCGAACCCTCGTCTTTCGGGCCAGCAGCCGAGCGCCATAACCACTAAGCCACCGCGGCGGCTTTTTGGGTTGTGGTACAAAAAAAGTAACCATTTACCAACGGGAATTCGCGGAAGCTTTTACAGCGATGACTTTCTGTGGTCGCCGTACCCGTCGTATTTCGAAACCAAAAACTTTAAAATGCTGTCCAAGGCCGCAACGACCTTGTGGTCTGGGCAGCGAGGGCCCCTTAGAATGTACCGATTTTGATCGCGTGGTCCGGAAAGGCTTTGAGACATGTAATATCCGTGCCACGCGAACAAAGAAATGACAGGTCCGCATTTAATGTTATCAAACAAAAGACACGATGATGATAACGCTTGCAAAGCAGTAAAAAGTTTCACACAAACTTAAATTCTGCTAGTAAGCACAATATCTCGTAAATGTTGTTTAAATGTAGTTTAAGATTATATTGCAGAAAATACCGGGTTTTTTCTTGACAATTTGTCTTAATAGCTATACATTCGCGTGTCAGCACACAAGCCGAGAGTACCGATCGGTCACAAGTGCTGGCAAAAATGGCCCTCTTCGCTTCAAAAATGCAGAAGAGGTGCCTCATCTGACTGAAAGTGATGAATTAACCATTTCCTACTGGTTAGGAAGTTCTTACTTACAAAGTTGCATTCGTTTCTGCGTGTAGAATGGGGACAAGAGTACTCATTGCTCGGGCGAAGGACTTGTGGCGAACTCAGTAGGTCGCGAATGGCAGTAAGGCTCATGCCATTAAATTTATGCGTGTGGCACTGCGTGAATGCCATTAAAACGTAAGGTAATAAACACTTAACTGCACTGAATTTGCCCGTGGGGCTCGGGTGTTATACTTTCTTCGGCAAATCATTTTCTTCGTTATTGTTATATTCAATTCATCTCAGCGCAAAACACACACCAGACAAAAGAAAGGACTTGAGTAAGAATGGCAAGCTGGACGAGTTGGACTATCACGGAGGCCAATGACGAGCTGAAGGTCAGAAGTGCTTCGGGGCCTTCCGTTGAAGCGTTTTTAGAGATTTTGACTTTTTATTTGAAATCGACCTTTGTGCGCTGAGGTGGTGCTGTTTATTTGCAGAGCTCGAGCGTGCGGATAGGCTCATGTGTCGCCCCATCCTGAGCAAAATTTTTCTTGCTAAGGTTGACCGCGCTCTTCAAAGTGGTCTCGATGGATTGGTTGCTCATATGTAAAGGCTTGTGGATGACTACTTGGTTCTTGTCAAAGATCAGAATGTGTCCTAAGCAGCGGAAAATGTGCTGAAGGCTTTCGAAGAAAGGGAATTGGGCCTTTAAGGTTCACTACGAAATTTCCAGAGGCTGGTGCGCTCCAGTACCTCGATGTCAGTCTGTTTTTCCATAATATCCACTTCTGATGGCGTTACAATTCCAGGTCAGTTAATCCAATGTTAAATTTTGAGGCCGGCCATACCAAATTGGTGAAGAGGGCAATAGCAGCGTGCTGCCTAGGCGCTTCCCTTTCGAGGTCATGCGCACATGAAATGAACAGTTTAATTAGGCAAGCATCTCGTCTCCGCCAAGCTGGTTTACCTGACCTGCTCCTACCGTCTGTTGGTTTGGTTTGGTTTATATGGGTTTAACGTCCCAAAGCGACTCAGGCTATGAGAGACGCCGTAGTGAAGGGCTCCGGAAATTTCGAGCACCTGGGGTTCTTTAACGTGCACTGACATCGCACAGTACACGGGCCTCTAGAATTTCGCCTCCATTGAAATTCCACCGCCGCGGCCGGGATCGAACCCGCGTCTTTCGGGCCAGCAGCCGAGCGCCATAACCACTCAGCGACCGCGGCGGCTGCTCCTACCGTCTGTGTGCCATTCCTTGGTAAGTAATTGTAAGAAGCCACACGTGGACAGTCAACAAAGCGAGAGAGTTTCTCTGGAAAAGTAATTGGCTGTTGTTCCGTACGTAGATATGTTCGCGCCTGGGCTTAAAATGTTGACTCTGGGCTTCATGTTAGGCTCCTTTTCAGCACTCCTAATAAATTCTAACATGTTTGCTCGATTGTACAAAGAAAAGCGCAAAATGAAGGCGCTAGATAATCTGGTTGCGGTGTAAGGCACAAATACATACTTGCCAAGTGCAAGGTTGGCGTTGTGTACATCATTCCGTTGTCTTGGATAAGGGTGTACGTGGTCAAATCTGCCAGTGCTTGAATGTGCGCTTACGAGAACATGAGAGGTGCATGAAAAATGGGTATGGGTCAAAATTGGTAGAATATTCTCGAGGATGTGAAGTGCCGAGCGATTTCTCACCAAGACTGCAAGACTCGCGTGTTGTTTTCAAGCACCGTGATAAGGTGTCTCGCGAAATTGTGGAAGCATTTCACATCGCGAAGTTAGACGACCAATGTGTGAGTAAGCCTTCTATTTTGCTGCATGAGAAGGAAATCACGTATCCTCTGGCATATCAGTTAAGTTTCGTCATTCCCATGTGCGGGTGTGTGTTCTGGTGTCTGTGAGTGTATCACGCCTGGGTGTGCGCAGAAAAAAAACGTTTTGTTTCTTCGATTCCTTTCCACCTTATGAACTTACAGCTGCAAGTCAGCACTTGTCCTGATATGTCTCCCTTGTCACTGTCTTTCGTGCTGTTCACTAGCCCTAGTAGTAAAAGAAAGAAACACAAAAGACAAAATACGCGCGCCTGCGCAGGTCAGCGCATATATGCATGATTTGATCTTTCTTGGAATAAATCAATTGCGAGTAGCGTCCATGTTTCGTCTTGTGTGCTCTTTTGCTTTGTCTGGTGTCGTATTCTGCGCTAAATGAGATGCATATAATAGGTGAAAACCAACAAGATCAACAGGTAATTCCTCTGAAGTACATTTTCCTCTCTTTCCAAGGTCACTTAAATAACTTGGGTAACATACCCCTTCCCCTACACTTGCATGTTCATTGTACGCTCACAAAGACGGGAGGTGTCTGTGCTGCATAATTTGCCTAGGGTGTTGGTTGCTACGTGGCTAACCTTCGGAGGGCGGGTTGCAGCGACGTGTTGGCTCATAACACTCTGAGCGAAAATCTTGCTTGCAGAGTGCCTAAAGGCCCGGAAGTACCTGGACGGGCTCCTGAACGAGACCAAGGACCCGTGCGTCGACTTCTACGGTTACGTGTGCGACTCGTGGCATCAAACGGGCATCAGTTTCCACACCGCATCGGTGCTCAGTCAGCTGTTCCGGCTAAACCTCACGCTTTTCCACAAGCGGGAAGAATTCCGCAAGGACGAGCAACGTCAGGGCATGCACATACTGGGGCCCGTCTACAGGCAAGTCCCGCCTGTTTTGTCCGGCCATGTTGAGGCGTCGAGTGCTCACCGGGCCGTTGGTCAAAAGGGGGAACTTCGAAAGCGCGCTCTACAATCACCATTTCAGACAGACTAGGCTGGCTCATTTCAGTCTCAAGCTACCACGGCTGTTTAATGGTTATGGTGAACTGGTGATGATCGACTTTTATGTCGCAAAGGCATCTGTGGTCAAAGATCGCCATGGCACAAGGTATTCTTCTTCTACTCAAGGTGGGGTCGAAGACCCATTTTCCAAGCATTTCGCTCTAAATACGCCGAGCACTATACCAGGAAAAGCTTGTACTCATTGTATCACCGGTTGGTACCCGGCGGCACTGGGGATCGAACCCCGCACCTCCCGCATGAGGCGGATGCTCAGACCACTGGGCCGCCGCTGTGGTAAGGTTATGGTGAACTAAAAGACGCGGTTTCGATCGCGGCCGTGGCGGTCGCAATTCTATGGAGGCGACAGATAGAGGTGCGTGCACTGTACGAAGTCAGTGCACGTTAAAGAACCTCACGTGCTAGAAATTATCCGGAGCTCTTCATTACGACATCTATTATGGCACGAGTCGATTTGGGGTGTTAAACCCGATGCCCCAAACAAAGCCATCATTTCAGCAACAACATTTATATTATTGCTGCTTACTGGAGTTAGCTGGCTTAACATCATCTTCGTGCCCACTGCTTCAAAGTAACAGAGAACGTACAATAATTACGCCTGTTTTGTAGATTAACTGATTAATGAAGACCTAGCGAGAAAATTGCAACATTCATGCGAAAGCATTATATGAGCCACAAGCAAAGAAATTGGCCGTTGTTGTCGTTTACCGCAAAAGTGGTCCAAAGAATCTGAGATGACGTATCCGTGGAATCAGGTACAATTAAAATAGTTTCCTCACGACTGTTGAATGATGAGTGCGTGTGTCTTTAGAAGGTAAATAGAAATGAAAAAGTTAGGGTTTAACCATGGTTATAACCAAAGATCAAGCGATACCCTTTTGGCAATGACTGGGGCCAAATTTGGAGGTCGTCGTCGTGTCTGGCGTGCTCAGTTGAGATTTACCATCGCTTTTGGTCCAAATCGGCCGAGGTCAAATATCGAAAGTGGCCCGGGCCATATTTTGCAATGACCTGGAACAACTTTGGAGGTAGCATAACGTTCTTGCAGGCTACTCGGTTCACTTTGAATTGAAGGAAGGACTGTGCGAATAAGACAGGACAGAAGACAGAAACGATGCCACCACGGTGGCTCAGTGGTTATGGCGCTCATGCTGCTGACCCAGAAGACGTGGGTTCGATCCCGGCCGCGGTGGTCGAATTTCGATGCAGGCCAAATTCTAGAGGCCCGTGTACTGTGCGCTGTCAGTACACGTTAAAGAACCCCAGGTGGTCGAAAGTTTCGGTGCCCTCCACTACGGCGTCCCTCATAGCCTGACTCGTCTTAAAAAGTTAAACCATCACAAATCAAATCAAATCAGAAAACACAAACGAAAACGACACCTCGGGCGCAGACATCCAACTTTTTATTGATGTGGGAAAGTGCATGCCTTCATGAGCGCGCAACCGAGGCTTCCAACCAACTTTCACAGTTTGCATACGTACTGATATAAGATTGCAGAGTAATCATATTTTTCTTTATTAGGCAAAACAGGGGTCAAGAAACAAAATCGCGTCATTGGGGGAGGCCAGATGAAACAAGTGGGCAAGCCGACGTCAAGTCTCATAGAGCTTGATGCCAAAGCAAAGGAAAAAATATTAAAGAAATAAGAACCGACAGTACCAATCCGCAGGTAGAAAGGTGAGGAGAAAAAATACGACAGGAGGTGTCATTGTAGATGGCAGATGAAAAATAACAACACAAGCAAAGGCGATGATGGATAAAACATTCTATGAAGTATATAAATACAATCAGGACAGTATGGAAACAACAAGGAAGAAGTCTATGCGTTAACATTAAACCCAGATAAAAGAAGGCATTTGCGCCCCTCAAAAACAGTTGACATCCAAACATCGCGGTGGTGATAGGATATGAAGAAGGAAGAATTCGATGTAATATATCGAGCGATATGGCAGTCAAAACCTTGTTTAGAGCATTTGCAGGGTGCTCAAGCTTTTTTAACCTACCGGAAGAGGCCTGTAGTTCAAGTTCTTGTGGCTTTCGCTACGAGCTTTACAAAGATTCGAATAGTACAGTGTTACAGGTATTCGTCTTGACCAGGTCAGCGTATCTTTACATGTTGCTGATTTGGCCCCAGGTTCCTTGCCAGCAAGGTAGGCCAGCTTTTCATGATAGACCAGCCGTTGGTCGCCATGAATAAAAAGTTCCCTTCATTTGCTTCCGCCAACGCCTTTCCGCCTGTGCGTGCAGATCGTGTTACCGGTACATGAGCACTCCAGTGGCACTGAAGGATGCCCTTCTCGAGGCGCAGACAGTGCTCCTCATTCAACAACTGATGCATGCTGCCACCTTCTTCGACGTGGTGCGCTACCTGGTGCGGCAGTCTCTGCAGGTATGCGTGCTGTTCTCACTACGTCGCCCTGGAGATGCGCAAATGACCTGGGATTTTTACGGCAGTGGTGCGTTAGAATCTTTGCTGGGGTAAACGATGCCCGCCGATGCAAATAAAACTTTTCAATGACCGCTAATAATGGCACTTCTCCTGCCACGCCAATCGGTCAACCTGTAGTGGCGTCAATAGTATGTCTCTTCAATACTCTAAGGCAGCACGCTTCGAGAAGTGTCAGAGCAACGCGACGTCACGAGTGATAACAGAGTGACGTAATGCACGCCCTTCTAAAGAAAAATACAAGTAACAAGGAATAAAGGATACTGTTCTCACCACTGAAAATGGCTCTAGCTGAATCTTGCTTTAAAGAGCGGTAACCGTACTATGAGATTTTTTTAGGAGGGGACAGAATGGAGGAGCCATTGCCTCACTCTTGTACGCCTGTGCCCATCATCATCAACATCGTCATCATCAGCCTGACTACGCCCCCTGCAAGGCAGAGGCCTCTGCTAAGCCTCTCTAATTAACCATGTCCTTCGCAATCGTAGATTGTATTTGCCTACGCCCATCGGGCCGCACTGACTGGGTGAACCCCTTTAAGTGCGGAGAGGACTTTTTCATGACCGCAGTTTACCCTGGCTTTTCTTCTAAGTCACCTGGGCTCAGTCTCCACTTGCGGTCGCTTTACTAACTTCAATGGAAAAGTGAATGTATAATACGCTTGTGTGCTAATAATTACAGAAGATTTAGCTTAAACGGTTTGAAACCACGAACAGGTGACATTGATTTTTTTTTTACTGAACTGACGCGATTATAGACTGTGTTGGCGGAGGCAGCTTTTCGGGGTTCAGAACGAGAGAGCGCTCGCAGTTCTAATCGTGACCATTTAGGCATGTTTACTTTGTTGACAGTCATTTAATTCATTGTTCTGACTGATTTCAATAATTTTATTCAAATTCCATAGTACGTGATCCACAGTCTTGCAATTCGCTGTTCTTTATAGTGTCCATATGGCACAGAAGGCTTCCCGAACCATTATTCCGGTGCTTTTCTTTGACTTCAAGATGCGATGGTAGCTGGTCATTCTGTTAAAGGAAGTAGCGACGCTAAGAGTTTACCTTTGTGTTCTTTCTTCGGAATGTTGAGCAAAACATTAAAATACCGATCATCCCTGCCGCACAAATTATTTATACCGGGTGTTCCCTTAAGATGACGCGCAGTTCTTAAAAAATAGGCTTTTGGAGCTAAAGGAGTTCTTTTTTGGATCTAGCGTTCTCCGGCAATGTAGCGCGTCAAAATAAAGCTGGAACATGCTACTTATTCCGCTGGTGAACTATTGCTGAATAGCTAACTTTTTAACTATTGCTGGTAGTCGTTTTACTTGTTGAAAGGCGTGTAGTTTACCGTAACTACATCTGTATCTGTTTCTAGAATTTTGAAAATGCAGTAAACCTCGGCGCTGTGCCACAACGAATTTTGACTACAAAGCGCTCCAACGCATCCGCTTTCGAGAAGATTGAAGACAAAGAAACCCCTCCAGTGCACGTAACTAGTCCAAATTGTCAAAGTTTGTTGAGCCACAGCACCGAGGGTAACAGTGCCTTGTAATCATGTTTTTATTATTAAGCTCCGGCGTGGTAGTCTTTTGTTGCAACTTTACTCCGAATAAGCTTTTCGTTGTCCGGTGTGATGTGCTTTCTGCCAGCTGCTGATATGTTGTGACCCCTATCACCGGTCAGCGGTCGAAATCTTCCTTTTGCGCGTGGTGTGGAGTAGTTTTTCACTCCGCCCTCTCCGAACTTACGAAGTGCACATCGATGGGAGGATGGCCAGATTAATTATGGCAGTGTCTCTTCTACAGGTATCTCGGATATTTTTAAGGCTTAAATTCTCCTGGCACTCGAGTCTGTTTCGCTAATATGGCATTTTGAAAAGTTTTCTAAGTTATTCACAGCCCCGATTCTCCCTGCGCGGTTCATTTTTGACGCTGCCGTGGAAGTACCAGACTTATCTGGCTGTTGCCAGTGACCGGATGCAGCATGCTTGCAGCACCTCTGTTATAACCATAATGTTAGCACCATAATGGGTTCTGTCTCGACAGGGGGACGAACAATCAGCGTCAAATGAAACGCGAACACAAAAAACTGAAATGTGAACGCAGCAACTGGGAAGTATTAAGCGCTGCAGAAGAAAAGCGGGCTTGCTTCATAAACACTCCCGTGCAACGGCCATTAGGCAATCAAAGTCGAATATAAGCGTAGTTGTTACGTCTGCTTAAACCTTCTCGTTTTCTGTTTCCCTTTTCACTGCCTTGTTCGCGTTTATTCTGACGTCGTGTCTACATCCTTTCTGAGAAGTAAGACTAATGGGTTTGATTCTGGACAATGATGTGCAACCTCTGGGAGGAAAAGAGAACTTTGTCGTAGCCCCTCAAAAACTTAAGACCTCGATGTATGCTGCAAAGACCCCAACTACACTGCTTATAAGCGAATCCCTTGGGCCTTAATTAGAGTTAATCACAAGGGCTGCACTTGGCAGCAAACGCCCTCTCTGCCCCTTTATCCCAGTACTTCTTTCTCTCTCCTCATACATCGCAGCTGGGCGTCTACACGCTGTTCCACCTCAGGTTCATTTACGAAGCAGGTCGACCCATGCTGTATATGCACGAAGGCTACACACTGGAGGGGAAACTAGGCCAATCCTTCGACAGCGCAGACGCTCTCCATAACTTCGAGAACGTCCTACAGGTATGCCCTGCTTCCATTAAATGGGCGATGACACTGATGCATAGCGCGTATGAGCTTTAATGTATGTATACGGGGCTACTCATTCGACGCCAATAGCCACGCTGCAAACGGTGCCATAGTTTGCGCCGTTGCAGTAGTAACCACTGGAAAACTGGTCCCTAGAGCTATGCACGCTCACACAACTGCACTTTGGACGAGAAAATGTAGTAAAAAAATTCACGGGCGATCAACACAACTCACCCGTACGCAATGCGTTAGCATGCGGGTTCAGATTTCAGGTGTGCTTTGTGTGGACGAACTGAATTCGTCTAAGTTCACCTCTTTTACCACTTCAAGAACCACGTTGCCAGTTGTGAACTGATGTTACCTTGCTAGAATGTTGAACAACACTTTGCTTTTCTGCATGCTAATTTTTAGGCCCACCGTACTGCTCTGTCTGCCTAACTCATTGATCATGATTTGCAGTTCATCTCCTGAGTGACTCAGCAAGGCAATGTCATGAGCGAATCGTAGATTATTTAGGTATTCTCTATAAACTCTTATCCCCGACTATTCCCAATTCAGCCCTCGGAATACCTCCGTAAAAAGGCGGTGAATAGCATTAGCGAGATCGTGTCTCCTTGCCTGACGCCCTTCCTTATTGGAATTTTATTGCTGACTTTATGGAGGACTATGGTAGCTGTACAGTCCCTATATATATATATATATATATATATATATATATATATATATATATATATATATATATATATATATATATATATATATATATATATATATATATCTTCCAGTATGTTCACCTAAGGCTCGTCTACAGCCAGAGATTCTTAGCACCCTCCGCTGCGTCTCAGGTCTGACCGCCGCTTTGGTCAGTTGCTTCGCAGCTTCTAGGGACTGAGGGCCAGGGGTTAATTGGTTTGTTCATGGAAGGTTTTGGCCAAGTACTGCACCAGGGTGGCCAAATCCTGTTCAGGTGAGCGAGAATTGCGCAAAACTTGGATTCGAACCCCGGTCTTCTTGCACATGAGGCGGACGCTGTACCTCAACGCCATCACTGCACCTGCTGCGCTTCGGTGGTTTAAATCTCCTACCATTTTGTGCGGATTCCACTGTTCTCGTCATATGGCTCTGGCGGTTCAGATCTCCCGGCATGCCGTGTGACTTGATGCATGCTGCGTTTAAGCGCATTAATGCTTATGAAGACGATGATATCCAAAGCACAACGCAATAGGCTAGCGGAATGATGTCATGCGGGCCGGATGGATGCACTGATGACCGAATGGTTTAAAGCAGAGGCCGGTGAAGTTGATCTCAACGCGCCGCTGCAGGTTCGAATCCTGTCTGTCTTAAATTTTTATGGAAATTTATCTGATTCCTCGGAGGTTAGTCACAGAGAGACGGCCACTGCAGGTTCCACTGCGAATGCACTACTTAACGAGGCCTAACCGGCTCACCGAGTTTGTGTGACGGTGCACCTTGAGGGTGACCTTGGCCAGACCTAGTATAGCAACAGCCCATGAAGAAATCAAAACATATTGCCGCTACTGGTATTCGGTCCCGCGGCGGCACGAACAGATCCGCTTCCCTGGCCACTGTTCGAAAGCACTACGCTACTGCCGTAGCTGACCTCGCTTCGTGTTAAACAGCAACACACTGTCCCGCTGTGCATTTCACATCGTCGCCTTCATCAACTAATACGACTGTCGAACTAATATCCTCGCCAGACGAGCCGACGACCAAGCAAAGCAAGAACATGAACCAACTAGGCTTAGCACACGCTTTCGCACGTCTACTCGGTTTAACTATGTTAAAACTCTACCACTTTTTTCGTTCCCATAAGGGTTATAATGCTAACGCATTAATGAGATAGCAACTATACTCATTAACATCCACCCAAGCGAGGCCATACCGATACAGAAGAAAACTATGCGGCATTCACAGAAAATTCGCAGTTAAATAAAAATTTATTCTCTTCCGGGGCTCGAACCCGGAACCGGCTCCTGTCCGGGGCAGTCGCTGTGCCAAAAGCGCTAACTGTATACGACGGCTAGTAGCTCGTAGGTCGAGTGCGAATTCATCAGTAACAAGAATTGGGAACAGAGTTAGTCAAACGTTTTGGGGGAATCCCCCAGAGTTGGAGTAGATTTGAATTACGAGAATAATTTATCAGTGCTCTTATTATTACAATTATTGTTTATTACCATATTTACTCTTATTACTAATCTACTGCACCTTGGAAGATTCCCCTAAAACACTGGACAGAAAATATGGTCTTACAGATGACAGCACACTCAAAGCATGCGGAAAACGCACGTCTAGGCATTGTGTGACTAGCATACCAGAAAACAACACGTTCCTGCCAGTGTGCTTTTCAAGCGCGAGAAGAAAAGGCCTGACAACCACACTCCGAACTAGATATGGTTAAACTCGAGATAAATGCGGGGTCATAGCGCCTGGAGAGATTAAAAACGTGACTGAAGTCCTTTTGCAATGAACTTCTAAAGAAGCAAAATCTGTTTACAGGGACTGACGGCCGCTGCAGCATACTGGCAAATGCTTTTGAGCGGATGAGTCCGTGGACGCGGGTTTGAGTGCGGGCTTCGAAACCCGCATTATGCAAAAACGCCCGTCCACTATGGGATTCCAGCAAAAGTTAAAGAACCACAAATGGTCATAAATAATCCGCAGCCCAGCGACTACTGCGTCTCTCATAGTTCATGTGCAGCTTTGGGGCATTGATCCCCCACACACCATACCATGCCATATCATACCGCACCTTATTTTGAAAGAGAACTGGTTCCGGCAACGCAAACCCATTAGCCCTTTCAGTCATCTCGGGCTAGATTGATGGTATACCAACTTTGACATACTGAGTTTCAGATTGACAATAGTCGGAGATACTGACACAAAGGCAATGCTGAGCCCTGAGGATGGTGTTATTAACGCGATAGCGTTAAGGGGCTCGTGTCGCCCAAAATCTTGCGGCGGCGTCGTCCGGTTCGTTGATCGTTAGCGAAAAATCTTAGAAAAATCCTGAGAGAACCAACCTAGGAGGCAGGTGGGCCACTTAGGCCACTTGATCATGTGGCATCATCACAACCTGCCCACCTGATTGCGAGCAAACTGCCCACTGTGGCAGCTAGCAGTTAAATTAATGGTTGGTCGTTCGGGGAGTGCAACCTGGGTCGCACAAGACAGGCGCACCGATTGTAGCGCGTGGCTCATTTCTTAACCGCTGAAACATTGCGCCAAAAGTGGTGTGAGGACTCCCAGGGATCTATTAATGCAGAGAGTGACCAATTCTTTATATATTTTACGGTACGCAGTCGCGAAGCGAACAAGGACAATGTTCTGTCGCTGGGCAGTTGACAACGACGAGGACGCTGCAGTTAGTGCTTGAGTGACCTGGTTTTGGGTGTGTCTTCTGTGTGCATCGTTCCTGCTGCTTAATTAACACCGTAATATTTGGTTGAGGTGCTGGGTAACTAAGCCACTACGCTATCGTGCCATGCCCATAAGGCGGAGCTCAAGCACCCCGTCCATTTTTTTTTTGTTTAATTTTTCTCCGCGCAGCTTTGGTTGGAGCGCGACAACGTGTCAGATGCCTTGCAACTGCTTGTGGACATAGATGCCGCCGTCAAGAAGTTCTTCGCTGGAAAGGAACCCATTGAAAAGCAGCAAACGCTGCTGGCAACAGTGAACGACATGGTGGTTAACGTGACAGCGAACGACTGGGTGGCCGCCGTAAGCGACTCGCACCGCCACACACTCGTCCTTGTGCCCACAGACGAGATCGTAGTCAAAGGTGCCGAAATCTTCAGGCCAGCCATGCAGGTGAGCGAACTAAGATGATCTTCCGGCCGAGCATGCTGGGGACCGACCATTTTTTGCGATCAACCATGACAACGTCGGGCTTGGTTGCTATAGTGAGCCATATAATATGTTCGCATTAAAAAGAGTTGAGGTTATATTTACCAGTCTTGTAACACGAAGCTCAAAGCTATTTTTCAATTAACTATGAAAAAGCAGCTGTTCCATTTCTGCCGCTCAGCATTGATATGCGACTTAACATGCTCGCAGCTTGTGGTGAAACACGGCCTCGATGTCGCTACCTTCTACCTGGCCACCGTCTTCGAGGCGGACGTGGTGTACATACTGTCCAGCCGCGAGAGGATCGCTCAGAGCGAGGTTTACAAGGGGATGTACTGCCTCAGCTTCGCGCACAAGACGCTGGCTCTCACATGGGCTTACCTGGCCGCGCGACACCTCTCCCCGGCCGGCAGCACGGGCGTCATCTACAACATGCTCTCGTTCATGAAGAAAATGGCCGCGAAGGAAGGAAGTGAAGTCCTCGGCTGGATGTTGGTACGGCCAGTTGGGTACCAGTTGGGAACGATTGTTTTCAGGCGCCTCTATGTGCACACGCCGCAAAGGCTCAGTAGTTATAACGTTCGGCTGCTTAGACCGAGGACAAGGTGTCAAATCATGGCACGGACCGGCCGTGATCATGGCCGCGGAGGCCTCGTTCGGATGGGGGCAAAGTGTAAAAGGCGTCCTGTGCTGTGCGATTTTTTATTATCATTGGTTCTTAGACAAAGGAAATGGCACAGTAACTGTCTCAGTTCGCGAAGGACACCTCAAACACGTAGTGAGAGAAGGAAGGAAGCTGAGGTTCAAAGAAGAAAGAGAGGAAAAGTTGCCATAATGGATGACTTCGGAGCAATTTCGATCACTTGGCGATCTTTAAAGTGCACTGGCATCGCACAGTACACGAGAGCCTTATGCGTTTCACCTGCATCGCAACGCATATGTCGGGGCCCCAAGGAATTGGAGTTATTCAGGAACCCCCCTCTATAGCCCCTCTTTCTCTGTTATTTCCTTTACTCCCTCTTGTGTCCGCTTCCTCCAGCTATAGCCGGAGTATCTGGGTCTGGACCTGGCTGCAGCGACCGTTTTGTGACAGAGCCGAAGCGCAAAAAGCGCCCGTGTGCTGTAGGATGTCAGTGGAGTTTAAAGATACTCATGTGACCGAAATCATTCCGGTGCCCTCCACTTCGGCATCTCTTTCTCTCTTTTACTCCTGCCTTTGTTCCTTCCCTTGCGGTGCGGTTGAGAGTAGAGTAGTCCTCAGGAAGGCGAGCTTCTTGTCGAAACGTTGATGCTAATGATCACGTACCAGTCACCCTTAGTGAGAGTATTCCCCAATGATCATTAACCATTCGACGAACTGTAATGTGGCCTTTGTTTGAAGTACGAATTTACGCTGCGGTTGTTAGCCACACCAAAAACGGGGCAAGACACGGACGGAGCGCGCTTCGTCCATGTTGACTCCCTTCATGCCTTCCCGTACGGTGATAAGTTTCTTACGTAATGCTTAATTCCAATTGTCAAAACAGCGTGGTCGGATTTTTTGGCGCGTGTAGGATACCACGCGGTCACAAGCGACCGAAACCATCTCCAAGACGGCACTTGACGTAATAGCGGGCGAGGCTTTCAACGTGTCCCGCGTCGACTACACGGGCCCGGAGCCACCGCTGGACGAGTCGGCCTCATTCCTGAATATGCTCGCCACGGCGCTGCGTCACCACCACAACGTCATGGCCGCGAACCCACCCACGCGCATGGAGATGCACATCTCGGATCTCGAGTTCGGAAACACCCTTTCGTATATCTCCGCCAGGAGGACCATACTCGTTCCCACGGTGTATCAGGTGTGTATGTGTAAAGAAAAGTGTACAACAGTTGTATCTTACCGCTACTTACCTACGAGGCAGAAACGGGGAGGATAACGAAAACGGGTCCGCTTAAGTTCAGGACAACGCAGCAAGTCATGGAAAGAAAAATGATAGGCGTAACGTTAAGAGACCGGAAGTGGGCAAAGTATGTAAGGGAACAAACGCGTATTAATGACATCCTAGTAGAAATCAAGAGGAAGAAATGGGCTTGGGCAGGGCATGTAATGCGAAGGCAAGACAACCGCTGGCCCTTAAGGGTAACGGAGTCGATTCCAAGAGAAGGCAAGCGTAGCAGGGGGCGGCAGAAGGTCAGGTGGGCGGATGAGATTAGGAAGTTAGCCGGCATATGGTGGGCGCAGCTGGTAAATGACAGGGTTAATTGGAGAGACATGGAAGAGGCATTTGCCCTGCACTGGGTGTAATCAGACTGATGATGGTGATTATGTGTACATCTTTGTCATTAGGGTGCCGTAACCGTAATAGTTGTAAAAACCGGGTTGTACTCTACGTCTTCCCGAAACCCCCTTTCTGGACTCTGCAGCCCTTGAGTGCAGACTGTGGTAGGTACGATCTTTACCGAAATTAACCAGACTGATATGACCGCGGCGGGAGAGCTTAGGGCTCGCGAGGTTGCGGCGGCACTGCGGTCGCCAGCCCTCTGGGGCTGTGAGCATAACATCTTGTTACGTGAACTGGTGCATTGGCTGTCGTCCTATGAATAATAAGTCTACCGAGAGTATGAGAAGTGGTAACGGCAGCGTGGTTACTTTCGGAAAAGACAGCACCGCCCAAGGAGAAAAACAAGTTATGCGTGAAGTCTGCCTTACGTAGAAAAGCCAGCAAAAACTCCACGAACCAACCTTGCTGAAATACCTTGAGCTATATGGTTGGGGATTGACATCAGCCTTCCAGCGGCCGACTCTGTCGGCCCGGCGCGTTTTGCCAGCTTCCCGACGTGTAGGAGCCTATCCACAACCGAGCCCGAATTTGAATTGTTTGGTAAGTGGCCTGAGATCATGTGCCAGTGCCATCCGATAACTTTGAGACCTCTGTCCAAACATCCATCGTCACTGCGCCGTTAACAGATAGCAAGCTATAGCAATGCAGTTTTCTCTTGTGTCCCTTTCCTTTGTTTTCTCTTATAATCCGGAGAGCTTCGCGGGACTATTAAGCAGTTTCTACACCCCCTCGTCCAATGGCCTGCAGCTAGCACATGGAATGTCCGATATTGATTGAATGAAGTGATTTAATCACCTTCTCTACTTTAATCAAATAAGAGGGTAATGATTTCATGTTTAGTTAGCTTATGGCGTGAATAGAATGTTTGTAAATAAGCTTTTTGAGAACACAAGCGTTTCCTTTCCTTGCATCCATCAGACCGACTTAAACAAGGCACGCGTGACACAACTGGAACGTAAACGAGAAAAACAAATGCTTGCACAGAGATCCCGATACCAGCCGATGATGTAGGCCAAAAAGGCAATACTCACTGCGTCAACGCTGGATGCTTACAGAGGACGTAGGAAAACAAGATAATAAACGTTTCTTCAGCAACAATCTAAGTACTGTTGTGCCCCGCAAACACAATAGATGATAACATTGAACAGCACGCGTGCTTTTCTGCAGTCTGGCAATCTATGCGTAGCACGAATTAGAGCGGTAGTTATCGACGCAGGAATACATTTACTAGCTACATTTCCGTATCTTTTCAATTTTATGTCCTTTTTTTCTTTGCGGTTAGCTCCTTTCTGCTTCACAGCGTCGGTAATGATACAATGAAGAAATACAATGTCTTTGCGATGCTGCCTGCCACTTCCGGCCGGCTCAAACCTATGATGCCACTAAGCAAGGGGAGGTGGAAGGGGCGCGCGCTGAAGTCAACATGGCAGAACCTCTTTACACACGGTTGCGAAAATCAACCACCGCGTATCGCCTTAAGTCGTGTTGATTTTACCGCATTCCTATATTGCTCTACGACAGTGTCTGGCGTAGGCACGTGATGACAGAAGAAAACCGTGGCTAAGTTTTTATTTAAGAAGCGTGAATGCACGCAATGCGGCTGTTTTCCAACAATAAAGCATTAGAATGAAATATTATTTGACTGCACTCAGCTCTCTTCGAAACCTTTCCTTGTTCACTCTCGTCATGTTCCGCAGTCTGACGTCGGCTAACCAGCATATACGTTAGCCCACGCTGCACACAGGACGCGTTGTATTCGATTCAAACGTGCACTATGCAATTCGCGCACTCGAAGCTATAACCATATACCTGAACACAGACTGCGTGGCAGAACCTCGATCGTGCACAAAAGGGGAGACGAAACAATAATTATCGCTGGTGTCGTGCTCAAACCTTCTGACTACGGGTGTGCCATCAGATTTAAGCGAAACGCGAACATAAAATCTTCGAAATTTTTGATGCTGCAGAGGCCGTGCAGGTGAGGTATGTTAACATTTTGAAAGAGTTATCTTCACGCTTTCGTAGTGAACTTCAAGTGTGGTAGTATTGTCTCCCTCAGCTAAGGTCTTGTTGTTGCTTTCTCGGTGTTATGTATTTAGGATGATTGTGCATGAACAAACTGTGCAGAATGACCCGTACCTGTACCCTTTCCGGGTGCCGGATTACTTCAACTACGGCACCCTGGGCGCATTTATCGCGGTCAAACTGGCCGAGGTCGTGGGAGTCGGTGTCAAGCACCCGAGTCAGTCCAGCTGGGACCAAGACACGCTGGCAAACCACGCCAAGCTGCTTAGCTGTCTGGCAGAGCGACGCAAGAACATGGGCTTCGGGGACCTCGACTCCGCCACAGCTGGCGCGCAGCAGACGCTCATGGTGACCCTCTCGCTCGGCGTCCGCCTGGCCTACATTTCCCTTACGGATGCGTTCCGAAAGAAGGTGTGTCTAAGGCCTGCAGGGCGCTAAAGATGCTGCAAATCTATGGCATCTCTTGCTGCATGCGTTTTTGGCGCCTTTACTGACTCTAAGCCGCACTTCTCACCGGAATAGAAGTGCATGTGGCATTGAGCTGCATCCATCAAGACGCGGTAACCCCAGACGAGGGTTGTATGAAGGGATTGCCTGGAAACAGTGAGATTTAAATATGACAAATTCCTCCGTAGAACGCCTCTGCGGCCTAAACATACGGAAAGCATACCATCAGGGTGGAAATGGTATTGCATGAGATAAGGCACGGCAAGATAGGGTAACGCACATTAGAGAAGTCATGAGCTTACAAAAACTGGGCAAGGCATAACAGGGCAAGGCAAAATAGGACAAGGCAGGGCAACGCAAATTAGAGAAGTCATGAGCTTAACAAAGCTGGGCAAGGCATAGTATGGCAAGCAGGCCTGCCTACCTACTCTGCAGTAGATGGATTATCGATAGATCACGGTTCTGGTCAATAGGGAACGGAAAAGGCTTTGACGGCGAATCAAAAACAACGCGCTAGTCGGACCATCGCAAGGCCTTCTTCTGCCATCATAATGTATTTGCATATTCGTAAAGTACGATTGACAAAGAGGCTGTTTCGAATGTTTGTTGCTGCGTTGCATGTTTTGTTGTGTCAGCTTCGTGCAATTGTGTGCAGGCCGGCACGAGGAAGGTGTTCAACGACTACCTGCCCGAGGCGCAGCACGTGTTTTTCTCGCGTTTCTGCCTGCTCTGGTGCAATGCCGCTGAAACCCCCGGCACTCTCACTGCACGTGAAAAGTGCATGCTGCCGCTGTACAACATGGAGGAGTTTGCCGAACGCTACAACTGCAAAGGCCACGCCAACTTCACCACCGCCGCGTTCTGCCAGGCTTGACTTTCCGGACAGTATGATCACTGCGAGCACATGGTGCTGCGCGATAATATGCTAATCTATGCGGCGCTATTCGTATACCCGGCTACACTAGACACTACTATTTGACTATTGCCATTCAACTTTACAGCCACTAGATATTAGTAGCAATATCGAATAGGTGCTATACACCACTGCAATATGAAGAGCATATTGTCCACACTGTACTTGACACCTACACTACAGTAAGCTACACTGCGTAATTGCACTCAAAATTACTTGATTTGTACATTGAACTTGGCCTTTGCATTATAACACTAGACTAATTCATACTGTTCACATCTACACTGCACTAAAATATGCACTATGCACAGCCGAGATACAATACTAAGCGAACACAAGCTAAACCATGCGACACTGCCCAGGCACCAGATTAGACTTGGCTACTTTAGGACTAGTAATGACTAGTGGCAGTAGTGATGAGTCATTATTAACAAAAACCGTTAGAAACTGAAATGATGTGCATTAGAGAAAGGTATCTATGTTAATTGATGTCTACGCAACTCACGACACCGGCACAGCTTGAGCCACGATATTGTTAATTTGTGTATTCCACTGAACAGAGCTAAATGCATCTCACTGTCGTGGCACGAGTTGCCAGAGAATTCTGAAGCCTGCAATTATATGTTTATAGTTTCCGGTAGAGACATGACGCCTGATGTTTCATACTTTCTTGTCTGATGTGCCGTATCTACTGTGGCTAATGGGCTATGCTTCGCCGTCACCGCTGGTGTAATTGACTGTTATCAGGATTGTGTTTCGGATCAAAAAGCGAAGACAGGCTAAAGTTGAATGTGATCTTATTCGTAGCCTGTTAAGTTCATGCGATCGCACTGTTGTTTCCAAAAAGTGGTGACATTGCAGTATGCATTCATAGTTCCATCCTTACGATTTCTAATTAAACCTGTATCCCGTGCTCTAACGTGCAAGAACTTCACATGAACAAGCTTTGCAATAACATCAAACAAGAGTGCACCGCCGGTACCACGTACACATTGGAAGGCCCACGCGCATGATATGTCCAAACACTGTGTGTTAGTGTCTTCTTAAGGTGAAAAAGGTCATTGAGCTGCAATTATATCTGAAGTACCAAACTTGCCCAAAAACTAAGTTGAAAGAAACTTTGAAGTTCGATTTTGCTGAATACAATGCCATGCATCTGTCTCGGTTAAGCTCCTGCGATTCTACTATGTCAAGCATCTGCAGGTCATCTACCCTAATAAGGGCTGCGCTGACACTAATCCATTTATGCAGGCAGGAAAACTGTGCCGAAGCGTGTGATTACGGTACTGGAACGTTCCTCATGTGCGTAACGACAGCGCTCTAATGAACTGTGATGCGGTGCATTTCTCAAGTAATTAGCTGCAATTGGCAAAGTCCACTCAGTACAACTTAAAGCTGGAAGCAAGCGGCATGTCTTCAAAAGGAGATTAAGCAACTTTAACCTTGGGGTTTGGTATGGCTAGAAAATACATCACGTGTTCGCACATCATTTGAGCTTGAGGACCAGTCATTTCCCTAACAAAAACGAGTGCATTGCTCTAAGTTTTTTTTTGGTTCAGTTAGTGTACACGCTTTATTCACACACGTTGAGAAAAGCAATCATTAATAATCTAGCATGCGGAGCAGGTATCACAACAAGGACGCGTCCCATTGGAGACAACTCAGCCTACATTTAACTGCCTTTTCAAAGTCGACTTCCGGTAGGCAGTCCTAATTGCTTACGAATGTTGCTCTAACATGCTGAAAAATTGTGCACGCATCGCCTAGGCTGAGCAGTGCTGGTCGCCCTTCCAGCCACACGAAGGCATGGTGACGTTAAATTAAAGAGGGCACTGCGATGATTCAGCCGTCTATACTACAGAATGTGCATAGATGGGAGTTTTTCTTTATCAACGCTTCTCGGGAAAAAAAACCATGCCCGCGGCGCATCCAAGCCAACACCACGCCGTTAGTCGACCGGTGCCGAGATTCTAATGTTCACGTGGAACTTATCTATCGCCACCATCTCTGCCCCGAAATTCTGTCACAAGTAACACGATGAATCGGATCGGAAATTCAACTGTCCGCCTAAGCCAGCATCAGTGTCTTGGACATATTTAAATGTATTAGCACCCCCTTAATCTAAATAATCATCAGGACTTTGTTTCTTTCTGTTTGCTTTTTCAGTATGTGTGCTGTGTATGTGTCTTATAAAGTGCGCCAATTTCCTGACTATAGTTCTTACTCGGTATACATTCCGCAAGGCTGAATTTGAGCTATGAATCCCGATTCTTTTGATTCTCCGCACACACTATGGAGCCTACAGGCTGCGTGTGCCACGACTGCCAGCCCATGCAGGCGCTGAACAATCCATGAATTTCCATGCGCTTCTATGGATCTCCTTCGACTATACATTCGTTTTAAAACACTACACACAATTACGCACTTCCCGAATCGATCGTAACCAGCATTGTCCAGGCTGTTGCAGCAGAAAGGTCTATTATTTTTATATACAAAAAAAGCTGGTCTTCACTGTCGACTCAGCATCCTTGGAAACAAAGGACAATAATACCTGCTGCAAACTTGTCCTGTTTACCTCGATGTCGAGACCCTTAAGGCGTATTATGCGTATTATTTACGCCAAAAAATATCGGCAGTGCATAATTTGAAGGACGTAATGGCCAAATGAATTCAAATATTTGTTTCTTGATATTTTTGCTTGAAGCCGCGGGCACGCGGCAGTGTTACTTTCTTTTTTTTTGGGGGGGGGGGGGGCGATTGCAGCAACCAAATAGTATTGCACTTCGATGCTCAAGATCGGCAACGGGGTGTTGGCGCCTTATTTCAAAAGAGTGTACTCGCGTTTAATATTAGTGAGGCACCGTCATGTTGGCTGAATGGTTAGGGTGCTCGGCTTCTGACCCGAAACACGCGGGTTCGATACCGGCCACAGAGTTCGCATTTCGATGGAGGCGAACTTCTGGAGGCCCAACACACTGTGTGAGGTCAGAGCACGTGAAAGAACGCCATGTGGTCAAAATTATATGTAGCCCTCTATTAGGGCGCTCCTCATATCCTGAGTTGCTTTAATAAAAAATGAATAATTTATTTACATAACAATAAAAATAATGAATTTGGGACATGAAACCCCATAAAACCGAAAATAAGTACTGCCTCGACAGACCAAGATTCTTTAATTCGTCGAGCGCCTATATAACACATCTTTCGATATCCTCACTATTTATAGTTCAGTCAATTACTACTTCTCGAGTTTGACGCAAGGCCGGCTCTCTTCCATGCTAACGGCCTGCGTGAACCACTATACGTCACAGTACTTCTACTAGCGTTTTTTTCTGTGTTAAGACTGCGTTTAGAGGCGCGTCGCTTGATCGTTTTTACGAGCAGTCGCCTAAACAGACCGAGGGAGGGAAAGCAGCGAAGCAGGCATTTCTGTTTCTTAGCTCGCCGATGTCTGCCGACACATGAGGTTGCAATTTTTAATACATAATTTCCTGCAGTCAATACACTGCCAGCACCTTTCTTCCCGATGGCAGCAAAGAATAAGTAGGTTTTGGGACGCGATCACCAGTATTATAACGCCGGCCAGCTGACCAACCTCTGCAGTTTTTGTGCTGACAACGCACGTCTGCTTACATGCTACGCTAGTGTCGCGTATCAAAATAGAACGATGATTTGGGAGATGAAAGCAGTGGAGGTAGCTTGGGTGAAGCTCTGTCCTCTTTATACGCATTGCCAACCGAAGCAGTGGCCTTGAGGTTGAGCATCCGTCTTGTATTCGGGAGGTAGTAGTAATAGTAAGTGGTTTTTATGTTTGATCATCCGACTTGTATTAGGGAGGTCTTGAGTTTTCCTAGACCACCAGTAACCCGGCCGGTTTACTTTGAAGGGTGCGGGCTTCCCTTTGGAATGGTGCTATACCAATGCGTAGACAGTGCACCATCGTAGACAGGGAAGAAGGTATCTGTGAAAGATTGACTCCGATCTCTAGTCATTTCAACAACAGAAATTCAGCAAATCAAACAGATGCAGTGGTGTAGCACTGCCGCTTCCTTGGCTGATGAGGAAGATCTTTGTACGAATTATCGGGAGGACAACACGGTCTGTCCGGACTGGGACACCAAACATAGTGAAGACCTTTGCACCCATCTGTCTGTACCATCTTCTTCCCTTCTTCCTTCCTTTCCTTCAAAACTCACTGATTACGCATTGCCGGTTCAGGAAAAGAGGGAACGTCGATCATAATGCGTGTCGAAGATGATATGACTAATGTCCCTCTGCTGGCTGTCGCTTAGAGAGGAGTCTATTTTTGGTGAAACATTATCTTCAGCGGTTCATCGAACAGAACTGCTTCTGCTGGGTGCAGCATGCCGAAATTTGTTAACTGCAGCGTATTTCTTTACGATGGTCCACATATACCTTCTTGACGAGAAACCTGCATCAATGAGCATTTATTCACGGTAAATTTCCTCTCCAATTATACTTGGATTCTATGCAGTTTGATCTTAATGTACACCGAAGCATCCATGTGGTCTCAGGAATAACGCAAAATCGTTACTTTAGGCAAGGGCACAAACTTTACAGTCTATCAGGATCCTCGTTATTCTTATAAGAATGTGCATCAATTTGTAAGGCGTCGTGGACACATTGGAGAAGCACCTTTCAAGAAAAAATAAGCGCCGTTCAATAATTTTTGTGGAATAATATAATCCACCACGAGTCGATTTCCCAGCGCCATGTTTCTTCGGAACATATGATAGATGTACCAAGATATAATGCAGTCTGTCTTTTGCAGTGCAACACGCATGCATGGCTTGATGCTCCATCACTATCACAGCGTTGCGGTGTTTTTTGCAGAGAGGACGGCAAAAAACGCTAGATTATTGGTAAGGATGTACAGCCATGTTTACAGCAGCTTCTTTGTTAATCTAAATTACAAAATCAATATAACGGCGTTTGAAAAGGCTGTCAGGATCTCCTTGTGGCATGTGCTCTACGCCGTGGCCACCATCACGAGAGATGTCTGCCTTACCGCGGTTGCATTTACCCTCGGCAAACACCTACTCCGCCGATATCCCATTAACTGCGTGTTGATTGCTCCACTGCATTTGTCTAATGCTGCAGCCATTTTTTTCAGCAAATATCTGCCAGAAAAAATTTATTGTCAAAAGGTGTGACCTACAGCCAACGTTGCTTTTAGGACTTGAGAGCTTTCTATCTAAGCGTAATATCAATTTTGGATATTTTGGGAAGGGAAGCTGTTGCTGTAAGCAATGAAGTACGGTCCAAATAAACAGGAACATGGTATATGACCTGGTAAACTTAGGATGGTGTGCCGCATTGATCTGTTAGGATAGGAATAACTTGATTAAAATGTCGGCAATCAATGGTTTAACACAACAGAAAAGATAACGGAACAGCAGCACACCAGAAGAAAAGTCCTTTCTTTTGACTGCTTCTCTTCGTCTGCATGGTCTGTCCCATTGGTGCTATGTGCCATTCTCCAAGACCAAAAAAACATCTGACTTCTCACTGCTCGCTGCGCACTGTGAGAATACCTAATTCTCTATCACAGTGCCTTAGCGTGAGTACTTCAATTGAGATTACCTTTTAATGCCCTACACCTGAATGTACTCGTTCATAGAATCGTCTAAAAAAGCTTGTGCGTGGGAGACGGAGCTGTTGTGTTTTACGTTCGTGGGTTTCAGACTTTATACTCTTACTTTTTATAGGTATTCTTTACATAACGTTTGCATTCTGCTAAGTCATAAAAATAAAACCTTTATTTGCTCGACATGCGATGAATAAAGCTTTGTGGAATTCTCTAAGTCCTGAAGAGTGCGTGGTTAACACGAATTTCTCTATAGCGTATAGCATTTCAGGATAAACGGAGCTCCTAAAATAAAGAAGATTCTAAAGCTTAACGTCGGACTTAGTCGTTATCTTCCTTTAGCACGCAAACAGGGCTTTCTTTTATATTCCTAAATCCATACGGAGCACTCTTTACCAGTATCCATATTCATACGAGGGGCGTTTCATGTTTTTCTACTGTTCGCAGTTACCGTTTCTGACCCCTTTATGAAAACCAATCTTTTACCAAATCTGCCTGAAGAGCGTGTTAAGCTTACCCGTACACGTGTCACCTGGACTGAATGCAGTAAATCAGCAGCCTTTGCTCTTACCCATCCTGAAATATTCGTCATTAGCAACTGCACATTTACGCATGGAAAACTGCGCGGAAATGCACGAGCCATATATTGACTCCAATAACTCTTGCTAATAGTGGAGTATTACCGCGTTCTTGCTTTATACCTACTCCTCGGCATATTTACAGGAGTCCCAATAAAAGTTCGGGCAGTGTATCAAGGCTGCGGCTCTGATAGTTCATTAACTCAGTGGTTCTCAAATGTGCACAAGCTTTCGTTCGGCCAAAAGCTGTCTTTCTAATAATAAAATCATTTATTCAGAACAAAAGACCGATAACGGAAGGAAAACACCGCAATAACCGATCCCATTGCCAAAAAAAGTTTATGCACTCCCTGCCGGAACGGCTGCCATTGCGCATACATACATAAGAATTCTACTCGGTAAAAGAGCGACTTTCCTTTTTTATTCTGTAGACTTATTTCAATATTATGTAAAAATTTTTAAAGCATACGTGTATAAAAGTTCCTGTCAGCCCGCTTACTCAGGTGGGCCTGTCAATAAGGGTTTCACAACCACATGTTATAGCTGTTTCAAACATTATCACATGTTATAGCTGTTTCAAACATTATGCTCTGTACTAGATTTGTATTATTATTGTCATTGGTTTTGTTTGTTTCGTAGACCCAAAGAGACTAAACAAATAAAAAAAGAAACAGCCACGAGGGAGGCGGTACATGATCTTATAGCTGCATTATGATAATCACATTGATTATCTGGAGCAACAGACTTGTCAAGCCATAAGCGTTTTTTTTTTTCAGTCAGGTTGTCGTGAAACACATCTTCCGCATGTTGCTTAAGGCCGCCACGTTTAGCCATCCAGTATGCTTTGCTTGATTTTTTGTCGGAGATTAGTACAGCAGAGCGGAGAACTTTCCAACCGGAGGATCATTACGGTAGGAGAATCATTGCATTATGGGAAGAGCGTGAGATGGCGCAACTGGTACGTGGTTGCCATAGAAACCAACCAGAGGCTAGTACCCCATGAATGAGAAAGACGATTGTCTTGGAAGGGGGGCATGGCGAGAGGAGGAGGTTATGGAGAAAGTAGAGGAAGGCGTACCACGGTACCCATCTGGAACGCGGTTACCTGCGAAACGCGCCGCCTGAGGAGAGAGAGAGAGAGAGTGGGAGGGGATAGAAAGATGAACGGACCCTAGGATAGGATCGGCTGCGCTGTGCTTCTAGAGCGTTGAACTGGAGAGCAGACCTTGACGAAAGACTGTGTGGAAGACAAAAAATTTCCCCAGAACTGTATAGAAGTCCGGTCGCTCTCGTGTTCTCTAACACAACATATCGTAAAGTACAAATACCTTAGCAGCTGCCGCTCAGACTCTAACCAATGTAAACCGTAATGTCTATGTTATTTTTGCATTCCAGACAATGAATCTTTTCCGGGAAGGCATTGTCGGCACCATAAAACATTGGGGCCTTGAACAATGACCTGCTGAAGGAGAAAACACCGCAATCGTATCAATGTCGTTTTATCGAGGTTTCATCACTCGAGCAACGAAGACTACCATCATCTAAGTAGTCCGATAATTTGTCCTCTCTGGACAAATTACTCCAGTTTTTATTTGTTTTTCACACTAACAAAATTTTTTGTCTGTGCTCTAAAGTCCCGTTCGCGGTTACCCTACACGCTGGAAGTTTCTCACGACTGCCATGACGTTCTTTATAAGCAGAGCTGGAGGTAAAAACTGTACAGTACCCTTGAACAAAACGTTACACCTGGTCTTCTACAGCAGGCGTCAACAGCTGCTTGTGATTCTATTTCTTGAGCGATACAAATCCAAGCCTATCGGTTGTTTTTTTGAAACTTAGTTTTGTAATCAGTGTTTTTTGCTCTGAAGTGCATTCTCTTTCTTGCGCACTGAAACCACTGCTATCCTCTTTTAATCCGAGCTAGTTACATTCCTGTGATCTTTCCCCAGGACAGAACTGCACTAGACGCAAACACAACGGGTTCGATTTTTAATGCACAAACAGTATACTGGAGACAAGACGCATGCAGAAATTTTCAGCGCGTGTTAAAATTTGTGCGCAGATTTTTCTGCATAAAATCTGAACAGGCAGCAGTTTGCTTCGGTTTCGAGTGTTTGACATATGACGCATAAAAACGAGGGGATTTAAAAAGCGGCGTCAGCAACAAGCAAAAATCCCTATGACGAAGCTTCAGGCTTTGATATGTATGCTAGTGGTCATAGTAGTGCCAGTGAACACACAAGATGCAGCGAATAAGTCGTGGCACGGACGCCTTCTTCGGCCGGACTTCCCTATAGAACTCGTTAGAAAGGCCTCCACATTTCTCCAGGGAAGGATCCGCCCTAATGACGTGGTTGCTTTCCTTACTTGTGGGAAACCGACTACTGCTTTAGACGATTATTTGATGCGCGCCTTTCCGAAAAAGGCTACATGGTGGCATAAATACGGGGAAGGATTCGCAGATGGCGGAGAAACAGATTTTTGAACGTCCGAAGCCTCGTTGTGGTTGTGGGCACCCACACGGGGAAGGCGTCGTGCGTTCGACGATACCTGGCCGACTTCTTGTCAGCTTATCTGACAGAATGGGTCGTGTTTCACAAGGGTCCCGATTTCCTAAATGCCAAAGGAATAGACGCTCTTAATTCTGGCTTCTCCCTGTGCGCTGGGAGTCCACGCTACTTGAGCTCAGTAGGTTGGAAAAGAAGCCGTCAAGCCGGGTGGGCAGCGTCTGTGTTATCTCGAAAGTGTTCTCTCCGAGGCACCAGAAGGGGGAGACGTTTTAGGCTCCCGCTTGAATTGAAAGAGATCAGGTTGTCCTGTTACCCAGTTGAAAATTATCGAGGAGGCACAACAAACTCGTGCCAATTACAGAAGTACGACATCTTATACACGGCGCTTCGAGCTAAAAACGCTACGATACGGTACAAGACGTATCCAGATGTTCGGGCTGCAGTCAGAGGAATACATCGTGGCGAAGCTGATGCCGTAATGGCACCATTATCAGCTACAGAAAATGCCTTCACTGACTACTATTTTTCGCCGGTTCTGGAGTACAGCCGCGAGTTGTTCTACACGTGGGGAGGCTCGTACAACCATCAAATTTCTTTCTTTGGCGTCTTGACAAACTCACGCTGGCTCTTTATGCTAATTTCCGCCAGTATGCTTGCCTCTTTGCTTGTCATGATCAGCGGCAATTTCTTCGAATCTGGCGAGACTCTTTCGACCTCTGACTCAGTGCTCTTTCTCGTAGCCTCGTTTCTTTCCACGTCTGCGCCGACCGATAAGGGCTGCCGAGGACGGACTCTCCGTCGCACGTGCTCATCTCGGAAAGCGTTTCTAGTTGTTTGGCTCCTAAACAATAATGCCCATTTCTGTTTTTCTCCGGGGAGAACTGACCTCTCGCCTGACGGCTGTCATGCCGCCAGGTTTTATAGACACTTTGGACGAGCTGGAAATTGCACTGGACGATGATCAGCTCACGCCTTGCCTTTACTTGGACAACCTCGTGTATCTGGGCTATTACAGAAACGTCACGATCTTTCGCCACTCTATATACATAAAACTTTTCAATGCATTCATAACCGGGAACCATTACCACCCGCGTCTTATATTCGGTACCTTTGCGGATTGTTTCCAATGTGCACGACGGCCGGTCTTCGCGTCCTTTATTCCGGGACTGGACGAATGCATGCGCGCACGCTACAGGCGAGAGTACGTAGAAACCCGCGAGCCGATGAGTCTCGTGATAGAGGTAGTAGGAATCCGCAAAGATTACGCCTACGCAGCAGACTACAATTATATTTTACTTCGTTTGCTCGAGACTTCTCTGTACCCTCCTCACACGTTGTGGAAGAATTGCCCCTTTCGCAAAGAACTTATTGAAAATCCGGCGGAAGATTACCTGAAGTCGGATTTGACCCATATTCAGGAACTGTCTGTATTTCTCGCTTGCTTTAGCGGTCTCCTTGAGCTCTCTTTTGCTGTGTGTTTCGTGGAG
Source organism: Amblyomma americanum (assembly GCA_030143305.2). Lineage (NCBI taxonomy): Eukaryota > Metazoa > Arthropoda > Arachnida > Ixodida > Ixodidae > Amblyomma > Amblyomma americanum. Next base: position 86,670 of record JARKHS020031030.1, read on the forward strand.
CTGAAACTAGGAAAGGCACGGCCCCGGCGCGGCTGAAATTTGTCTTTAAAATTAATTGGAATACAAATTATTTGTTTGATTCACTCGAGTAGAAAAAGATACATTGTCAAGCACTTATGAACTTGACTTCTCAGGTCGACATGGACCCATTCGTTGAGCTCAAACATTAATTATATAAACTTGCATCCTATAATACGAAATAGGTTCATTTTATAAACAACAGTTCTACGACAGTTACAAAGAGGAGAGCAGTAGTGCAGTATATGAAAGTAAAAAAATTGGCGGTGGTTTAGCTCTAGTTAAACCTGGAGTGACGCGATAGCTACAGGTGGCCGAGTGTAACTTGGTCACGTGACCAACCACGTGACGGACCACGTGATCAGCCACGCCGCCGGCAGCTGCTCCGCACCACGTGAACAACCACGTGACAGCGTTGCGGCACCGCCACAGGGTGGCAGCGCCGCCACGCTGAAGGCTCGAAATGCTACCGTAATGTAGCTATCACTACAAAACATCGGTACATGAAGCTGACGCGTTGCGTGCACTTTGGTACAGCTCTTTAATGTACGGATATAGGAAAGCCGGTTTTTAGGCTTAAAAGTAGCGCGGTCGAACTTATAGCAGTGTGCAACTTCTTCACCAAGGTATTTTCCAGAAACATTTGCATCATCTGAACGTATTCTAGTTTTGAAATGCGTTTTTTTTTGCAAATTACATTTTAAAGACAAATAAAAAGCTGCTGCCATTTGATTTTATTATTGATAACGCTTGCACCTGCAGCTGGAAGTTTTGATTTGATTGTTGCAGGGAATCATAAATAAAAAACTTAAACGCTCAAGCTTAACTTGTATGACAACATAACTCTCAAATCTGCGCTTTGAGGTGCACAAATATTTACGCTGAACATAGAACACCTGGCTAATGTTTAATGTTTGCGATAGTTTGGCCTGTATGTACGCGAAAGACGGCGATAAAACAGTGCTGAAATGTTGTGACGTTAATCTATATAGATTTGTATGATTGAAAAATGCAATTCACTTGTATTTCAGTGTGCTTTAGGGAGTATGACAGTGTGCTGCTTTAGACATAACAGAGATGGTGTATGTGCATGAGTGAGGGTTATAATCGGACGGATTGATGCCCTTTTGCGATCAAGCCAAACTGTAAGTTCATTTGAAACAGGCTTTTGTAGTTGTCCGTGTAAAAATACAATCCCCTCAAGCAACTGCTCAATTAATGAGAGCTGCAATTTGGGCTCTTGCTGGTATCTGTCTGCAAAAGAGGCATTTCTCAGCGCAAAAAGTAGTCAAAAATAGACCGACGGCAAGGAGACAAATGCTGATCATCGATTATGTTTTGGTGCATACACGTTGGCAGGCTTGAAAACTGCATGAGCAGACATTGTTTCTTCGTTACTTTTCGAGTGGAAAGTTGTAAATCAGCGTAAAATCGGTGTAAAGTTGTAAAACGCACTAAGACGTGTCATATTTTTTTCCTGGTGTTGCACTTCTTTTTGTTTATATATATATATATATATATATATATATATATATATATATATATATATATATATATATATATATATATATATATATATATATATATATATATATATATATATAGGCACCAAACCGTGTCCAAGTAAGAATCGCCGATCTTGTAAATGACGAAAACTTTCAACATTTCACGCTTAGCGTCTTGTCAGAAACTTTTAATCATAATTTACTGGTGCAATCCTGTCTCAGAATTATGTCACCGACAATTGAATAGTACAGATTTCCTCCTTGGTTTGTAAAAAAAAAACTGCCCTGAATTGGGGCCTGTCGTGATGCTGCATGTGTACAACGTGTCACACAGCGTGATAGAGGCGTAGGAAAGGCATGGTGTTCGCATGGTATTCACAGCTCCTGATAAACTGTCCCGCATGTGCCCTGCTGCGGACAAACACCGTAAACAACTGCAATTTGAAAAAAGAAACGCCACAAGTTTTGTCGAATGTACTTCGGGCGTTCTCTACAGTATCCCGTTGAGCTGCAGTAGAAGCTATAGGCATACTTGTCGGTACTTCAATGACCGATTTGAAGAGCATCATGTCGCGATTAGGGCTAGAGTTGAGGAGGACATCTGGCTAATAGCTGCAGGCGACAAGATTGTAAGCTAGTCTTTGATAATTCAAATGTGATAAGAATGTTCAGGAAAATTATCACAGGAAAATCTTCGAAACTTTCTGCATTGACGTGTTGGGTAATTCCTCAGAAAGCGCTGTTCTGGTTCCGCCAGAAACCTCTTCAGCACACTGGTTTCAAATCATAAGTCGAGTTACACGAGAATATCCGTACAAATGTGCATTTCTTGAGATAAAAGGTAATCTGTACACTCGTATTGCTTGCAAAGAAACATGTTTCCTAATTTTGATACTCACACTTATGTTGGTATATGTAAATTTTAGCTCTGTTACTTATGATAACATGTCAGGTGGCTAAAATTGTTCTTCAGTTGTTAATGGCATTGCGCTCTGTAGTAAATTAAACATATAGAGTACGCTGAGTGATTGAGTTCGTGCATGTTTCGGCGTCACACCGAAACCTTGCCGAGATGATAATAATGAGAGCAAAGAGAAAACGCATGCTCATTCTCTCGCAGTCCTGAAAGCACCCAGAAGGGAATGACAAGAATGGCGGGTTTCTTTATCAGCGCCCAATCGTTGCTCACCGGCCGGTCACATTGTGAATTTCTGCTGCGCGGCACGTAAACTGAATGGTGCTATAAAGTCGTGGGAGAGCTCTGATTTTTCAAACAGCCTGCAAAAACACGCATGCCAGGTTGCAATTGTGATCTCTTATCGGTTTAAACAAGTTGACTTCGGCGGAGGTGCACTGGTGGGTGACGCCACGCACAATAAAATCTTTCGATAGCCCATCGGTGGGTCATGGCTCAAAAAGATTAGGACCGAAAATCACTGTACAACACGCGTAAGGCACACTAAGAAAAGGATTTGGGTCTTAGTCCCCTTTTTTAGATGTCAATAGACATAACAAATGGGTCAAAGATGAAGACGCTTTCCTTCACCTAACGAAACTTATCCTCTCTTGTAAAAACCCGGAGGAGGAGTTCTGATCGACTACAACCGCTTAGGACCACACAGAGCATTATGAAGCAATAAGTGCAAAGGTAAATAAAAATAAAAATCTTACAGGGTCATTCTGGCTGTTCTACTTTTACATGTATTCGGGTTTTTGAGTGAGTGAGGGATGCAAACAAAAGAACATTAAAGGACTCAAACGCAACCTCTACTACTTATCTTCCTCCAGTCAAGATTACTTGTATATATAAGAACAGAGAGAATAAAAAAATGATGTTAAAACACCAGACTAGTCAGTTCGTACATGCCTTCGATTCTGAAGTTTATAACTAGGTTTCAGTTTAATGAAGGATTAGACATGCGTTTTTGAACAATGGTGTCAATTTGGCTCGATAGGGTAGTCCGCTAAAATTCGTAGCGACGATTTGTTGTGAAGCTCTCTTGCAATACCTCAAATGCACATACATGGCTGACACGCGTGGATTTGCAATGCACTGATTCGTGAGTGCCCTTTTGTAGTGCATTGATGAAGCAGCTCGTGTTCTCATGTTTACACTGTATATCATGCAGCACATTGTTTATTGCGTGTGGAAAGTAAGACGGCTTTCCAATGAGCTGCATGTCTAAATTGAATATTTTTTTCATTTAACGGGCAGAATTTTGCAATGCTTTTTTGTTACTGGCATTATTGTTATTGTTGTGCAGCCACATCCAATAAACGTACTCTTTGGATGTACTGTGTGCCGTCGGCTCTGAATCTCTTCCTTCGGCAAATATACGTAGAGAGGTCCTTGCCCAACCTACGCTCAGGTAGGTGTTCCCTTCTGCAATCATTACATCATAGAATTATTTTCCGTTTTCAAACAAACAGCTTATTTAGACGGAAGATTACTAGTTGAAGGTAAATTTATTTTATAAAAATGTTCGAATGGCTCCTAGCGATTGTCGCCATAGCACAGACACAGCAGTGAGTTTTTTTCTTTTTTTTTACCTTCCCCGGTGGACATGAAGCCTATCTCTATTTTTTTACCGGTTCACGTTAAAACCTTTAAAAGGATACACGCAAATTTCGTGAGAATAGAACTTGCTGGATTCAGTGTATGCCAGGTGCTGCAGCGAAGATTTTGAGTAATTTTCAAAAATGCCCAGGAGGCCGAAATTACTCTGGAGCCCTCCAATACAGCACCACTTTCTACATTCCTTGCCTCCTTTATCTCTTCCCTCACTGCGCGATTGAAGTGCCCACCGAGATGTGGAACCGTTACTACGCCATTTCCTTTCCTGAAAAACCACACATTTCCAATTAGACTGGACCGCTCGGTTAATCGCGCGCAGACTGTTCATTTCCACTGCACGACTCGCCAGCAAGAAGGCATTACGGCCTTCAGTAATTCCTAAACTCTGGGTTCCAGAATCGAAGCTCGGATAGTGGTCGCTGAAAGCAGAGCTTCTGCGAAACTGGAGGGCAGCATAAGAGAAGCACCAATGCAAGCGTTGAGCAAAGGACACCTCTCTCGAGCCAGCTATAGTTTGAGAAGTATATCACTTAAAAGAGCTCGACGGCTGGACAGCGCTCAAACACGAGGTCAGGCGAGTACAGCACCTTAGCAGTATCGCTGCGGGAGGCGACGGCAAGTAAACCGAAACAGAAACAGAAAGATGACAGCGAGCCGCTGTCTCTGTTGTTGTCGCCACCTTGCCCCGGCTTTCGCAAGACCAAACCAAACGCCTAGGGTCGTCGATCATCTCAGCAGGCAGCAGTTTTAGCGAATGCCTAATGAACACTTAGCACCGCACCGGGGCAAAGCGCCCTGTTCTGTGTTGAATTCTGATTTGCATAGCCACCGTGCCTCCGTAGGGGCGAACGCACGTGGTGTGCACTACTGGGAGCTCGTAGTTGGCGACCTAGACGTGAACGGAGGTTCAAAGTCTTCAGGTGCTAGTAACAACCCCCAAGAGGAACCTAACCTGCGACCAACCTTCATCGTTACGCCTATCCTAACCTATACTATTTACAAACCTTACACCCAACGTGCACCTTACGAAGACAAATGTCCATGGTATGACGACACTCCAACCTTAACACATATCACATGTACATGTCCGCACAAACCCCACCATCTAAAGCCGCATAATGCGACTCCAGAGCTGTGTTAGGTGTAGCTGACGATCGCACGCCTCAGTGACCAGGCACCGCTCCTTCTCATCGCAGGAAGGTCGGCAGAAGCCTCCGGAGCACTGGACTCAGGGCCACCTGCATGCGTTCAAGCCACCATCCTCTTCAATAAACGTTTATTCCCTCACTCGTTACGTCTTTTTCTCGACCAGCGAGGAACACGAAAACCCAGTTACCCACGCACATCAGGAAAGCTCTTTTGATTAAGCCCCTACCGAAGAACATGCACTCCGCGCACAGCAAAGGCCGATGCACACCGAGGGCTCGCGCCCTACGCGCCAAATACGGCCGAAATGACAACGTGGCGTACGTGGACGCAGCGGAATACCGACAAACCCCGAGAAAAGCGTTAGCACTGGTCGCAGTGAGCGGGAACGGCGCCCCGTTGGCGGCCACGTCGATAGAAACCACCTCCTCCGAGACAGCGGAGGAAGCGGCAATAGCCTTAGCTATAGCAAACACGCGTGCTGATATTATATCCAGCGACTCCAAAACACCCATTCGCAATTTCGCGAGGGGACGTGTCGCATCTACCTCACCCCGAATCCTTCAAGACACCCCCCCCCCCTTCCGATTACAGAAGTTGAATTGATCTATGTCCAGGCCCGCTCGTCTGATCCAGGGAACGAGGCGGCTCACTCGCAAGCCCGAGGTTTCGTCGACCGGGCAGTTAGCGCGCCCTCCGACCCGAATTTCACGAGCGACGGGATGATCTCGTTTCATGACATCACCCACCACTTTAGGCTAGAGAGGCGCGCATATCCTCCTCCCCACAAACCGTTAACAAAATCTTTAGCAGGGGGTTACCTGGCGCCGACTGCAAACACGCTCCCTTCCGTATCTGGCAGTGCTTGCCCTCATGTACCCTGGCCGGTACGACCCAACCTGCCATAAATGTGGTGAAAGGGCCACATACGACCAGATTCTCTGGAACTGCGCAAATGATTCGCCTCCAGTGGAGTTGATACAGCTCCCTTTCCCGAGCGGTGGGAGGCCGTGCTGGTCAGCTCGGACACTAAGATTCAAGTACGTGCAATCGAGCGGGCCACTGAGGTCGCCGCCAGCCATGGGCTAGCGACCATCTAGTATGTGTCTCCTGCAACCTGCTCTCGACGCAATAAATGTTTTACAATCAATCAATCGACCAGCTCGCGCAGCGCCATACTGCGGGCGTTCGTTTACTACTGTACGGCAATCGCGCGCGGCTGCTAATGGCCGAATATTCGATGCACACAGGTTCCAAGCGGCAGTCTGAACGCAACGCGCTAAGAAAAAAACGTGATTGCGATGCAGGAGTTCTGCTGCACGCACCGCAAGCATAGCGGCCGGCGCGGCTGTGCGTCAATACATGCACGTCTTATAGACTGGCGTATTCACTGTCTGTGAATACGCATCGTCTCAGTGCGCAGCGCACGTGCATCTGCCAGCAACCCGCACGTGCCAGTTCGAACGGGGAAGAAGATAATAATAATAATAATAATAATAATAATAATAATAATAATAATAATAATGATAATAATAATAATATTAATAATAATGATGAGTTTATTTTTCCCTCGGTACAAGGAAAAGGAGCAGCCGCAAAAAGCTGCTGCGAATAGCAGCTTGACGGGGCAAACTGCAAAAAAAAAAAACGCAACGAAATATTCCAGGCAAAATCCATGGCAATCCTACAGAAATACATATGAAAGAAAAGAGTGTACGCTTGACAGGACTTCTCATAGGACGGAATGAAGATTTTCATTGATAATACGGCATCTAAGACATCATCAATAAGGTTAGGAGGGTGTTATTGTTCTTGTGGAATAGTGTGAGTAGTAATTTATCATTGTAATAGTCAGAAAGTATAAAACCGGCGCAAAAGCACCGGTGAAAACATGCGTTTATATTCACAGAAACATTTCGCGGATAGATTTGAAGGAAAGTGAGAAAGCTTGACCACTATAGAATGCGTGTTGGTTTAGTAGAATGGGAAGTCTGAAGCGAAGCGTCTGGTGGCCATAGTTAGTACGGCAGACAGTAACGTGCCAGATGAAGTAGAACGCCGGCAGTGTCGCCATTCACGTTCGCTGAAATCTACAAAATGAGTCATTTTCGCGCTCGTATCTCAGCCGAACCAGAATCCGCCTCCCCATGGCCAGCCACCCACTTCTCCCGACTACTCCCAGCTGTCGACCGGGACCCCTGGTGCAGCCGGCGTGCATTCGCACTCGCTGGGCAACTGCCTTATCTGCTTCGCCGTGGACCTCTTCAAGCAGCTGGCACCGGCCTGCACCGTCAAAGACGGCAGCCTGGGCGCCAGCTCCGGAACCAGCTGTGCTGCTCGGGGCAACCTGGTGTTTTCGCCGTTCGGTGTTGCCGCTGCCCTACCAATGACCTTGGCCGGTGCCCTCAGCGATACGGCTGGGGTATGCCCTTGACGTCGTGTTTGGGTGCTGTCTAGCCCTCTAAAGTAATACTGCTGGTTTAGCAGGTTTGTGATGTTTTGTTAAAAGCAGTACAGGCGAGGTTTAGGAACAGTGCTAGAAGTTTCTGCCCCGCCGCGGTGGCTCGATAGATAGGCGCTCTGCTGATGAGCCTGAGGCAGTGTTGCCGCATTGGCCAGTTGGTTTTTCCCAGTTGTCGGCTAAAATTTTCCATTTTTCCTCACAAATATATATATATTTTTTTCAAAATATAGTAATTGTACGCTATATAATTAATATAATATATATAAGAATAATAAATATAAGACTATAATAAATACAAGAATGAGTGAAATAAAATAAATACAAAGCCCATTAATAATGAACATCATGTCTGGATTGTTCTTGATCACATCACCGTCAATCACCACTTCGTTTTTATTAGTTTCTTAGGGACGTGGACCAGTTCGGCTACTTCCATTTCCTTTCTACCCTCTCCTGTATAGACTGCAGAAATTTTCGGGAATCCCTTTACAACATGCGTACTAAAGAGCTGGGAGTGGTTGGAAGCAATTAATGGTATAGTGACTGCCACTATAGCTTGAAGAAATGCAAGGACGCAGCACTCGAAGCCTGAATGAACTTGAATAGGCCAGGGCTATCTGTATCCAAGGCTAGGCAACAAATTAAAGGGAAACATCAAGCCCAAATTTCTTCTCGTGACACTAGTCAGGCTGCCATAATAACAGCATTTTCCCTTCATCTCTGCACATTTAGAACACCGGTCTTTAGCGAAAGCAATTTCCCACGTTTTCAATAGATTATTTTAAGAAATTCTGTTTTTCCCTCAGTGGCTTGATTTTCCCATGATATGGGAAATTTCCCGCGATTCGGCAACACTGGCCTGACGATCCACCGTTGGGGCCGCGTTTCGATGGAGGCGAAACGCAAAGCACCCGTGCCCTGTGCGGTGACTATGCGCACTAAAAGGGATCACGAAATTATTCTGATGGTCATATTCTAATGCGACAAATCTGTACTAGTGGACTTTGTGACCATCATCATCATCGTGACTACACCCACTGCAGGGAAAAGGCCTCTCCAATGTCTCTCCAATTAACTCTGTCCCTTGCCAGTTGTGGTCATCGTATCCCCGCAAAGCTCCTTAATCTCATCCGCCCACCTAACTTTCTGCCGCCCCTGCTATGCTTTACTGCGGGATTTGGCCATCCAGGTGTAGTACTTGGCCACTTCCTTATGGAACAAACCAATTAACTCCCGGTCGTTGTGACTATTTGACCCAAACTGAAAGGCTCTGCATGGACTCTGTAACTTAAAAATAATTTTTGAAAACTGCTGTTCGTCACCGATTAGGGCTACACATCGCCGCGCGTTCACTGCCGCCCCAACACTGATGAGCAAGTCTTTTTATAGATCGAACGGAATGGGACGCAGCAAGGTGCAGCTAGCTCAAAATTTTTGCGGTATAGGGACGGATGCTGGCATATCGATCATTCAAGCGATTTTCTTAACCTCTGTATATACCATTTCATGGTCCCTTCAATGAACACCAGTTGGTTGAAATTAATCCGAAGCCCTCCACTACGGCGTCTCTCATAGCCCATGTCGCTCCTGGATGGTGAACTCCATCTACCATACCGATCCAGAGGTGTTCTTTGTTCTGCGCTGGCTTTGGTTTTCTTGGTATGTCAACGGCACGGCACAACAAGAAGCGGTACACTCCGACAGGACTGCATTATGCAAACGGAAATCGTGCCCTTCCGGCTTGACACCATTCAATTCCAGCCGGAATGTCTACGGCTTTCAGCTGGAAAAGGGCATTTCAAGCTGGATTATGGAACCGGAAGTTGCATTCAGTTGGTATGTTCCTTGCTTCCAGCAGGAAAGTTTCCACTACCAGCTAGCTCAAGAAGGAAAATTTGCACTTCCAGTTAGAAGTGGAAATTAAACTGCCATTTGCAGCTACTCGATCCCGCTTAGAAAACAGCTGGAACAGTGGTTTTCCAGCCGGTATTAGTGTCTCCATTTTCATTGCGGATGTTAGCTCTTACAAAAATTTCTTTAGACTGTCTTTAGACTGTCCATAGACTTTTGTCTATAATGTCTATAGACAAATCCTCTAGAATAGTCTATAGGCGTACAAATCACATAGATAGGCTACAGACAATCTATAGATTTATGGCCATACACTTTAGTGGACTTTGTTCTATAAACAAAAATATCTATAGAAACACAATAGAGTTGATATGAAGTCTATAGACTCTCTACAGACCATTTTTTATAAGGGTGGTACCGTCTAGGATGCAGTTACCGTCTGAAATAATAATTATAAAATCATTTATGTATTTTAATGGAACACTTGGTAATGAAGGGTTAATTTTTGCTGAATTCTGCATAGACTGTGCACGGAGTAGCCATGCCCCCAGCCTGAACACGCACTACGCAGGAGCTGGCCTCGACTAGTTCACAGCCGAGTTGGCGCACATCGCGAGCGGGGCGCTGCGGGTCACCTTCGGGTTGAGCAACCGGCTGTACAGCGACCAGTGGTTTTCGGTGAATGAGGCCTACCTGTCCTTACTGCGTGGCACCTACAGCGAAGATGCCGTGCGCGCGGTCGACTTTGCCGGCGGCCACGAGGCGGTACGCGCCGAGGCCTACCAGTGCGTGGAACGCGAGACGGCCGACAGGGTGCGCGACCTGCTGGAACAGGGCAGCGTGGGCCCCGCCACGGTTCTGGCGCTCGTGAGTGCCGCCTATACTTCCTTGGATCGTGGGAGTCGCGCTTCCACGTATGCACCCTGTAATCGTGACAGACTCGCACACGCACATCATGGGCGCCCTGTTCCAAGACCACGTACAGTCATGGTCAAATGTCTTAAAGCCACAGAGTTCAGCTGCAGCGAAATGTGTGTTCCTAGCGAAATGAGCGTTCCTCCGTGCAGCGGATCATTCACAACACAAGTCAAGCAGGAAGCTTCTATAACGCAAGAAGAAGCCTTCTGCCAGCATTTCAAGGTAATTTGGTTTTTAAGTTTCCGTAATGGCTCTGTTATGCGGCTGAAGCGAAAATCCTTCGGCCTTAAAGGTGCTGCGAAACACCGCTTGAACGGATGCCGATTACACATCAGAGGGATTCTTTATGTCACACAGATGCTGACTCAAAAAGAATTACGAGAATCGATGCATAGGAACGGGAGTTATTCAATGAAGAAATTCCAAAATAGAAGCAAACAAAATACTGCCCTCAACTCGATTTTCGCGCAGCTTCCCATTTCACTCTCCCAATGACGACACTTTGAGCGACCAATCAAAATAGCCTATCTTAGCACGTGGCGGAAGTTTACACTCCATGGTTGCCTGTTCTCTGTAACTCGTTCATGCCAAGGCTGGCAGCCCCGTTTGCATGGTTACAGCAACCATGTGAACGCTCAGCTGACCCAGCGATGCTTCACCGTCACGTCGACGGTGCAGAAGGGAACTCTGATCAGTGACGTTCTCTTACTTATGGATCCGAACTCGAGCGCGAGATACTGCGACGGTGTGACAGCCTGCGCAAGATATTAGACACATTTAGCATAGCGCGTACCGCTACTGCTTACCGCCAACCATCGCCCCTAGCGCGCTGGTTGGCCACGGCGAGCAAGGAGCGCGCGCTGTTGACGGGAACGTGGCGCCATCTGGCGCCGCCGCCCGGTGATCCTCCACAAGCTGACGATGCGCACTGTCTTCTAAATGTGAAACGAGCGCATCCTTCCTTGGAACCGAAACGAACGCTTATAGAGTGCAATGGCTCGATCGGATCGATTCCGCAAAGCCGCTCTCGGATACATAGAGAGTAGCCATAAGTGATGAGTGCTAGGTCGTAGGATGTTTACAGAGAGGCGCAAAGTCCTTCGATGCAAAAAGTAGCCAGAGCCCCTGATGGTGTATTTTTGTTTTACTTTATTTACAGTGCTTTTATCTAGGGCAAACAAGTTGGTTTTGTTAATGTAATATAAAACACAAAAACTTGACAAAGCGTATCTTTATTTATTAACACAATTTGCTGTATATTTAATCTTTGTCCAATCATCAAGCTCGGCCTAAGTGATGTCATATCCGCTGCTAAAAATCGCCACTGTATGGTGACATCGTCAGCGCCAGGAATTTCGTTTTTCGGGCTAATTAAAATATTAAACACCGCAGTATACGCGGTACGACCGATGCTAATAGCATCACTATAACTCTTCTATGCAACCAACAGGCAAAACAATGCACTGAAAATGTGTTTCGGGGCCCCTTTAATACTTTTGAACAAGAGTGGACGTTGAATCACCTTTTTCAGCTAGAAGAGCGCTTTTTTCGGCACAGAATTGTGTCACAGGTGTAATGAATCACAATACAGCTGAGACGTCTTAGTAGCAGGCTGGTTAACTAAAACTTATTTGTCAACTTTGTAACTTTTACACTTCATCTTCTTGTTTATTGAGAGTGTTGTAGCCCACCGCAAGTGACAATGCAAGACAAGATACACACTCCTTATTAAAAGGTTGCTCCTCCGCGTTCCACCCCTTTCTGGACTTGGCATGGTCGCCTTCTATCGGATATTTACCCGCGTTTACCAACAATGACTGCATAATGCGGTGTGGGCATATACCAGCTAGGTGTTTCAGGGATGGTGATCACTGGTGTTTAAAAATAGGGTTTTTGAGGTAAACAGAAGCTTTTTCCGGCATAGTAATGCCAGCGTTGCCGGACGTCAGAAAACAGGCGAATCATCTTAACTAGCTAGTGATTAACTAAATTTTAATAGTTAACTTTTTAACTATTACCAATAGGCACCTGATTGCAATTAAAGATTTGTAGCCGGCCGTTAATAATAGCCATATCAGTTTTTAGAATTTAGAAAACGCCATTACTCTCACCGCGGTGGCACGGCAAAATTTGGCTACATCGTGCTAAAATACATGCAGTTTCGAAAAGTAATCAGGCAAAACAACCCCTCCAGTGGTCGTAACTAGTCGAAATAGCCAAATTTTGTCGCGCCGCAGCGGCGAGAATAATGGCGTCTTCGAAATTGTAAAAACTAATATGGCTATTACTAACGGCCGGCTACAACTATCTAATTGCAATTAGGTGCCTATTGGTAATAGTTAAAGAGTTGACTATTAGAATTTACTTCATCACTTAGCTAGTTAAGATCATTCGCCTGTTTTTTGACATCCGCCAACACCTATATTACTATACCACAAATTGCTTCTCATTAATATAATAATGATAAACCTTATTTTCAAAAATTAGTGATCACTTTCCCTGAAGCACCTGGTATATATAAGCCTTTATAACTCGCATCAGGAGGAAGAAAACAGCGCGCTAAACGTCGGAGAGTAATATAGGTGGTTGCGAGCGTCAGGGAATTCGATGAAGTGAAACTTCTTGAAGATCCACAGCTGGGTGCGTTGGGCCATAAGGCGAGTACTGAAAGTGTCATTTGCTCTGCACAGGATACCGTTTAATTATGATTATAATGAGGTACAAACAAATAAACCCGTTCTCACGATGGACGCGCAGCCGGCCTTTACGAGGCCCGAAGAGTTCCATGTGGACGGCCAGACGGTGGTCATCGAGGACATGATAACCCAGATGCGGATCTTCACGCACGGGCCACAGCGCCGAACTGCAGGCCACGGCCCTCGAGATGTCGCACGAGGGTGGGAAGACCTGCATGGTCGTGCTCCTGCCTGACGAGATGGGCGGACTGCCGCTGCTAGAGTAGAGGCTCTCAGACCTACTGCACAGTTTGCGCGAGAAGCCCAACGTCATGCTCAAGCTTCCCAAGTTCGTCATGCAGCAACGCTGCCGACTGCGCAACGCCCTCAATGCACTGGGCGTCCGCCATCTGTTCACGCCGCGGGCTAACCTGTCTGGGAATCTTCGAGACCGGTAGCCCTGCCCTGCAGACCTCTTTCATGGCGCCTTCAAGGAGGTCAACGAGGAAGGCGCACAGCCCGCTGTCCCTCTGGCTGATGACGTGGCCGGCGGTGGCCCCGGGATGGGGGACATCACGCGCTTTGTGGTGAACCGGCCCTTCATATTCCTCGTCGGGCACTGCCGGTCGAACGCCGTCTTCCTGACGGGCTCCGTGCGAAGACCCTGAGCGCGTGTGCTTCCTCGTTCAGCCGCTTGCGCTCCGCGGTACATAGAGAGGCTGCATTCGCCGACGTCTTCTTCGTCATTTCATAAACCGAAAGACAACTTCTTGTGCTGAAAAAAATACACACGGCTTAACTCTGTTAATCACGGAATATCGTGCAGATAGCGCTTCCTTTTTACATGGTTATGCTTGATGTGTCCCAATGATTAAACATTGACCTAAGTTTACAAGTCGCATTGATGCCATAGTGTTACACACACACACACAGCACAAAAACTTCAATGGCTTTTCCACAAACTCACGGGTGAAGATTTTCTTGCTCCAGCAATTTCAGAGATGTTCCTCCGATTTTCGCTTCCGGTAAGCAGCCATCTCATCCAGTCGCAACTGCCGTTCTTCATCAGTTTCTTGCTGACGTCTTCTCTGCACTTTCTGCCTGTGTGTAGTGCGTTTCCAGTTCTTTCTCTTACTGTGGTAAGAGTGCGGGCTAGATAATAATCCATGATTAAAAGTACAGAGCGCAGCTTAAAACAGACAAGCACAAAGACGAGAGTGCTCGTGTGTCTGCTCTCGTCTTTGTGCTTGTCTGTTTTAAGCTGCGCTCTATATTTTTAATATTTCTCTTAGCCACGGCGTATGCTTCCGTTGATTCCCGCTGCCGCTGTAGTCTTGGCCGTAGTTGTTCCTGTCTTTGAACACGACGGTACTCTTCGACAGGCAACCCGGACGGCCCCGGTTAAGCCTCACGCTCACCCGTGAAGCAGCGCCATAACAGAACGTGTTCAAAACGCCTAGCTGCGAATGTGAAGCCAGGCGACATTTCTCTGTTTTGGGAATTTTGTGAGATTGCCGTCTACCCCTGGCGAGACAGCTGCGCTGAAGCAGCCTGTGACATCACCTGTGGGGCGAGCGCTCCGATTGGCTGCGCCGCCTGCGACGTCATGTATGGCGCGCCTCTTATTGGCTCCTTCGTGCCGCAACTATGCTCTTCCTCCTCTCTCCTGGTGGTGCGCGCAAGAGTGCAAGAGGCTTCAGGGACGTATATACGTAAGCCCGAAATTCGTAAAGCGGGGCTAGTAGTGCTACTGCACTAAATATTGAGTGGACACACGTCTGGTGGTGAAAATGGCACTTACCATAACAGCGAAAGCCAGTTTGCCACTGGAACCGCTGTGAATATACATCTCTAATTACAATGCACGCTGTGGAATCAACCTATTGCTTCACTGGATCATTTCGGCCCAGCATGGATCAATATTTAATGTTTAAAATATAGAAATGGGTCGCCGATTTTACGAGTACCACAAAATGCGAGGTTTTGCACACAGTTCGGAGTTCGTGGTGTGTGTTAATGGAATTTCGCAGGAGAAAAAACACGTCGCCGTTTACGACGAAGTGCATTATTTTATTAGTTTTTGCAGTAACTGCATATGGGCACGGCTCCACGTAACCGATAAAAATAAATGTTAAACGAAAAAATCATGGACGGCGCACTGAGCCAATGAACAAGACCACGTCGGACTTGCTCTTCAGAACAAGCAGCATGAACGGGTGGTCAACTAGGAACTCCGTCGTCTGCGCGGCTTCTGGTCCTGCAGGTGCGCTCGCCTCTCCAGCCGTCGCTGGGCCGGGCTCCGTTCCTCCTTCGTCGATCTGCAGGAACACCCTGTGGACCAGCTCAAAAACGGAGGGCCTGCCTGTCTTGAACATGCCGGAAAGGTCGCAGCTGGTCGAAAATAGGTCATTCAACCCCATGGCTGTCAATGTGCTCTTCAGGCTCAGGCCTTGCTGAAAGGAAAGCTTGGGCAAGCTGACCTGGACGTTCGGCGTCTCTTTGAGGTCCGCCAGGATTGTCGACAGCTTACAATGCGACAGGTGGTGCTCCAGGTGCGACAGCCCGTCGATGTCATCCGGGAGAAGTATGACCATGGAGGCCTTGCCGCCCTTGTAGGGCATCTCGATGGCCCTGGCCTTGAGCTCGTCGCTGCGAGCGATGGCGAATTCCTGCTTCTGGTGCATCATGTCGACCTCCACCTTGGTCTTGGAGTTCACGTTGAACTCGTGGCGGGACGTCGAACTCGTCGGGAAGGGCAACTCCCAAAGGCCCCTGAAGTAGATTGCGCTGACCAGAATCGCACCGGTGGAAGCGGTGACGATTCCGGGGCCGAGCATATCCACAATCTTGGACTCGGTCGTGACCTTGACCCAGTCGTTGATCTCGGCGCGAACACTCTCACTCTTTTCAAACTCAACGGACAGGATGGTCGAGACGTACGACGAATTCAGGAAGGCCACATAGTTCTCCACGACCGGGAACTTCTGGTCGCTGTAGATCCGGTTGGCCAGGTGGAACTGAAGCTTGTGGGAATGACTCGAGAGCTTTGGCAGAAACGCGGCGAAGTTCTCATGCACCTTGTCATCCTTGACGCGGAGCACACTCAAGAGTTCTTCGGCGGTTTTGCCACGCGCTCCAGCCAGCGTCATGGAAAGGACAGCCGCTATGCTGAATGGCGAACAGATCACGGTATCTAGCTTCTCCTGCCTGGAGTGTAGCAGTTCCCTGTGGAGGTCCACGGCGAAATGCACGATCATGCGACCGAGAGACTTCGGCATGACAAGACGTTGATATCTGCGCATATAACAAGAAGATATGGTGTGGTTACTGTGGCTACACTACTGGTGCAATTGCTGACTCTGCTGAACAGAAGAATGCGCATACAGTGCGGAACCTAAGTTCAGGTATATCTTCACCGGCGTGTAATGCATTCTCGTGAAAATAAGCGAAGAGCTGAAAGCCTTGAGACTAGCGGGGACCTGTAGGTGCATGGCCGGAAGATTTATGCTACAATGTGACAGCATTTTGTCCTAATTGTTGTCATAGTTGTTGAGGTGTGAGACATACGGTAAGTGAAAATTAACCCACTCACGTGCATAGTCTGTAGGAAATATTCACGCGATGTCACGGGCGCCATTTTGTTGTCCAGGGTGCGGCGGCCGGAGCAGGACCGGAGGCGATAATCTCATTAGACACGCGCGCAGCAGTTCTTCAGAGGCAACAAAATGGCGGATGCTGTGACGTTACATGAGCGTGTTATATCCCTTCATTGTAAGAAGACTTAGAGCCCTGTGCACATGATTAAGTCGGCATGCCTCAAGTCAACTGTGAGGAGACCAAGTGCGGAAAGAAGCCGACGCCGTTTCTTGAACGCGCAATGCCATGTAACTTAGCCAGCTCTGTAGTGAATGCGTAATTCCCCCTGGCGTCCCAGAAAAAGTCGTCAGAGACTGTGCGCAAACGGAGCGCGAACAGGTCCCGTAATGATTACTTTTCTGACTGGTCAATACTGCGTTCTAAAAGCGCTACAAATCATCCTCCAGAAGCGGCATAGGGGAACACGAATATATCGTTAGCTTAACGCGACGTGCCCCGTGCGTAGGCTTCTCGGTCCCTTTCCCAGCGCTCCCTACGTGTTAAAATGGGCAAAAATATTGCGGTTTTCGCTTTGAACGTACGTACAGGTTCAACTTAACCGATATCCGTTGACCTCTGAGGCTTTCGCACTTCTTTCACTTCGATCTCTGCACGTGCACGCTTCGTGCTCTCTCGTGCTTGCTTATAATTACTTTTGCTTTTTATACAAGCATACACGCACACCTTTTACACGGAGTGCGCTGTTAGGTGTAAAAATTTAAGACTGACCGATAATTTAACGGTGATTCTTTTAAAGATACTCGCTCATCCAGCGCCTCTATTACAATAGAGGAGGCGCTGGCTCAACCTAGCGTAACCGTAAAGTCGCGACTCCTGTGGGAATACCATTTCGTCAAACACAGCGCACAGTGTATGGAGCGGAGTGGAGTGTCTGGCCACAAAGGTGGCGGCTGTTTAAAAATGGACCCTTGTGCTGGCTGTTGGAGCGTTAGCGGTTACTACGGAATTTCTTTGGCTCTACAGTCTTTTGCTGCATTCTGTAGGCTTTTAGGGCATTTCCAGTAACGACTAAGAAGCATACGTGTATTTCAACTGGTTCGAACAGGTCGTAATGTTCGAAGAAAGCGTCTACTTGTCCGACGACGAAGTCAGGACCGAACTGCGAAAGCAAGGTTACGGCGAAGTTTCCTACTCTGTGCTCCAGCATTTCAAACGGGGTATGAGATGTTACGTTTTTACTTTTGCGCTTAGGGTATTTGTGCGCGTTCGTGGCCTAGCTGACTGAATGAGAACGCTTGTGCTTTTTTTTTTATCAGATTTTCAAAAGCGCATCCGTGAAGAAATCGGCAAGAGAATCAACGTCACCACATCGACGCCTCTAGCCAGCAGTGAACAAAGCACCAGCGTAAGGGTACAACACATTGTCTTAGCTTAGAAATGGCTTGCATCTCGACGATTTTGCTGATTGAAGGTATTTAGCGAACCGTCATTTAATTTCATGCAGTGGCTGCGTTAACGTGTCGTAATGTTTCTGCAGTCGTAGCAGTGCTTTGAGATATGTAGTCGTCATCACTTACCAGCGGTTAGGGGTGACAGGTAGAGAAGCACAGTGCTGACGACAGTTGCAAGGCACAAAGCTTGGTGTGCCCACGAAAAGCATTTCCGCACTTTAAGTCTGAATCCATCTTTTATTTGTGTTTTATATTTAGGTGCAAACAAATGCCTCCTATTTGAACGCAAAGCACCAACGCCTAGACTCATCATCGCTTCTCGAAGATGCAACTTATTCGTCCTGCTACTCCTCGCTGTACATTGAACACAAGCAAGCCGATGGTGGCAATAATTTGGCAAAGGATGATGACTTTGGCACAGCCAAGCCGCCCAGAAAATTTGCTCCTGCTCCGCGAAATATCGCTAAACACGAGCCAAGTTCCTCCTGCTACTCCACACCATCCTGCTTCCTCCTCCTCCTCTGAACAAGAAGCAACAAACGCCACCAAGAACAGCAGTCTTTCCACAGATGGCCTTGCTCCTCGGGTACTCCATCGAAAAGTGCTGAGGTAAGTTGTTGTAGTAGAATACAAATTGAAAAAAAAAAACAGCATTTGTTAACTTAGGCCATGGACCCCGGCGCCCTGTATTACTCGTCTGACCATTCACAACAGTGAACAAAATCAGATTTTCAATGTTGGACTGTATTAAACAAGCCAGAACACATCAAAATTCTAGAGCTTATAATTTTGTCTAGTGGTTAGCTTCTTTTTTAGGTAGCAAGGAATGCTTTAACAACAGCCTACTTTCAGTTGCAGAGGAACTCTGTTTGGAAATCCTGAATGTGGGCGGAGCTTTGCTGCATCCTTTAGTCGTATCCTAACCCTTTGTTTGGCTCATCGTAGCCTTTGTTGCTTTTCTGCCATAAAACCCAGTTTAACCAACTAGCAAACCTTAGTTGTATCCGACTATAGACAGCACGCAGAAAACTACGCCTCCCATAATTGTATTTGCATACGTGTTTGTTGTTTGCTTTAATTCTGTTTTAGCTGTTCCTTTGCAAGCCTCTTTCTGTGCACACATATTGAATCTTGCTGGCTGAGTGGATAAACTAGATTAGCCCATTTTTAATTGTTTATTCATGAATGAGAATGGAAACTAGGACTACTTTGCACCAAGTTCCACACTAGGATATGACCGCGGGGCACTGTTGTAATGCTACCCTGCACGAGGGTGACTGCAAGGACTACGTCTGTGCAATGTACAGTCTTTGAGCAAAAGTGAACCAGGCTGTATGGTTTGATTCGAGCTCACGTAGTGAAGCAATTGTGCCAGCTCCTCAAGCTGCAAGTCTCTGTGATACCTGGTAAGGAGAACCCTTGTCCTCACCTTTCATGACCTTTTGATCTTCAGCGAGGCTGGAAGGGCTCCACTGTTCACGTGAGAAGTAAATCATGCAGGTGGTTACTTTTGACAAGGACGATGCATGCACACAAGTGTTTTTTTTTTGTGTTGTGATAACCGCAAGTGCTGCTTATTGCAGTTCACAAAGCTGTGGAGAATTGATGCATCTGAATAGGTATAAATGATGTTCAGCACAGCGTTTCACGGTGACGTTACACAAGAGAGGAAGATGATATGGGAGCTGCATTCAAAGTGTTTTAAATTGATGCCCGCATTTGTGTGGTCCTTCTTTGCTTGTCTCGTGTGCAACATTGCATCAGAGCATTTTGCTGAACGATCACCAGCTTACCCAGTCTTGAGTACTGTTGTGAAATTGTCTTTCTTTGCTTAATTCAAGGTGGGACTTTGGTGTGGGGCTTGACCGACATCATCCGTTTATTCTGCGTTTTTGTGTTTCTTGCCACTGTTGGTACAGGAATTTGAAATATTTTTGAAATGATGCACTTAGTTGCATGCCAAAGACGCCATTT
The DNA here is from genome assembly GCA_030143305.2 of Amblyomma americanum. Lineage (NCBI taxonomy): Eukaryota > Metazoa > Arthropoda > Arachnida > Ixodida > Ixodidae > Amblyomma > Amblyomma americanum. Next base: position 106,844 of record JARKHS020031030.1, read on the forward strand.
TCTTCTCTGGGTGTTTGTGTTATTTTACTGCGTCTTATTATTGCTGAACTAGTGAAAAAATATTAACCTGCTACAAAGAGTACCTTTTCGACTGGAATTTCTGCTTGCACTATTTATGATTCAGTTTGTCCTGTAGGTTTACAAGTTTTTCTATCTTTTAATGAGCTTGTTAGGAGCAGTTGCATAATTGATTCCATTATTTGGAAGATATTCTTGGTTTTATTATGCTGATTCATGTCAATGTGAATTTCACTCGTCATCATCAGGTGCTGCAATGGTCACGCCTACATCACAGAGCGGTCGACTTTGAGCACAGACTCCCAAGGTTAGTGGCACTCATCAGTGTGTGATTTTGTGAGTTGGTGCTTTGTGTTTGAAGTGTTTTGCAGTGCCACATGTTACATTGGGTTTGCAATCATATCAGTTGATTACTTAGCAGCGTGGAAAGACATGCACAACGGAAAACAGGATGACAAAGGAGCTGTCTTGCAACTTGGACACTGAGGGATTATCTTGTCAATGCTACTTTCATTGAAAACAGAGCTCTTCTAAGCTAAAAAAACTGAAAAAAATGAAGTATAGGTGCTGCCATTGCCGGCAAATTTCCCAAGTAAGTTGCATGCGTTGCCACGGTGGGGGAGGGGGGGGGGGGGGGCTATCCTAAAGGCTAGGGCCCCCATGGGGTCTGATTGGTTGTGGTGCTCGGCTGCTGACCCGAAAAGCATGGGTTTGATCCCGGCCGAGGCTGTTGCATTTCGATGGAGGCGAAGTGCTAGAGGCCTGCTTACTGTACAACGTTAGTGCAAGTTAAAGAACCCGAGGTAGTCGAAATTATCCGCAGCCTTCCCCTGCAATGTCCCTCATAGCCCGAGTTACTTCAGAATGTTAAAACCGTTATCCTAAATCAATCAAATCGAAATGCTGGGCTGTACCAACCTTCTCTTCAAAACTGTGTGGATCTAAATAGTTTGAATAGAGCAGTGGGGAAGTCTTTGAGTGCAGTTTTCTCAGTAGTAAATGTTTTTCTTACCAGACAAGTATCATGTCCCAAGGAGCCATAAAATCAACCTTTACTGAGGGCAAGAATTGAATGGAGCTGTGCCCAGTGACCCTTCGAAGTTTATTGGAAACATATGGAATATATACAATGAAACCACGTACATATTTTTGTGCTGCTCAAGAGCGAACAGATTTCCAACTTTCCCAACTCATGTTATTTTTGCAGTGGTATGCGTAACGGCTGCCTTCTGTCACTTGCTCATGATTCACTTGCAAATTTTATCGTTAAATGTGTTTTGTTTCATATTCTGGGTGGACACCACCTCAGCTCTAGTGTATTGTTTGGTTTGCGCTGACTAAACAGCCAACTATGAAATGGGGCGTACTGGCTCGTATACCATTCCCAATTGAGTCATCCTGCTGAGTATCGGAAGGCGTTCAGCTACGACACATTCCCTTCCTGCTGGCGCTCTCAAGATTCAAAATAATCATGGAAGTGCCATGCCTGTTATGTGACCTGCATCACTAGCCAGTGTCCAGAGACGAAAAAAAAGAGCTGCAATATGAGAAGCTCTGAATATTGTTCTCAACATTCTCTTTACTAATGAATATTACTTAATTTTGCTTACATGATCTGTAAAAAACAGTCTAGCAGGTTATGTATGGCGTTAATGGTGACACGACTTGCTGTTGCTTCAAATGGCATTAAAGGCATGTTAGCAGAACACGTGAATGCGTTGGACCATGTACAGTCATGGACAAAAGTTTGCGGGATGCTCATTCGCGGAAAAAAATTTATTGTGGAGTGGTTAGGCACAACAGGTCAATCGAAAGTATAGAAGCGTGAGTAGACATGCATGTTTCATCTGGTAGAAGAATACCATCAGAATGGCCAGTGAGGCAACGCAGAAAGTAATTTTTTTCCGCGAATTTGCATCCCGCAAACTTCTGTCCATGTCTGTGCAGGTGACCAAGTGAAATGTAGGTTTCTCAATTTTTCTTTCTTTGCATCTGCCACAAGAACTCGCCGACAGTGTGCTAGACAGCTTCAAGGAGAACCCCAGTAACCTGGATGATACTGTGCCAAGGAAACCGAGGGTGGGCCCTTTACCTCCGTTCAAGGTATGTTGCAGCTGAAATAACTTCTTCCTTGGGGTTATTAACAGATAAAATGTTCATTGCATTGCCCTGAAATAACTGTGAGGCCTTTGTGTTAACTTGTTTCAAACAGAAACAGTACCGAACATGAACAATGCAGAGAATACAGCAGTGGTTTTCAATCTTTTTAGCCTTAGAGACAACCCCAACGGCCCTGAGTAGGTACTGGGAAACCTGTGTGTCTCGGCTTACATCCCTCTCCACCTAACATTTCTGCAAAAATGAGTGAAGACACGTGGCCTCTCTAAATTTGCCTGAAGTCATTTTTATAATGACTGGCTGCACAGTTTTGCCAGTCTGCTATGCACAATTAGAGTGTGTCAGTCCCAAAACAAAAGTTGGTGAAGGAAAGGTGGGGAGGCTGAACATGCATGGATTAAGGTACTTGGGGAAACCTAAAGGAAGCTTTCCCAAGGAATGCAAGGGTTCCATAGAACCGAATTTGAAAGCCCCAGGTCTACTGAAAAAGAGCAGTTTTTAAGAACAGTCGGGATTAAGTGAGAAGAGACAAAGGCAGCTTCAGAAAAAAGAAGAAGGAGTTTTAAAGAAGGGTGCAGAGGTGAGTGTACTGCTTCACAGCAAAGTCATGCGTGCTACCACAGAATGCCTCTAGAGAATTTTGTGCCACATCAACACAGTTGACCCCATCATTATACTGCTTGGGTGCCCCAATTTGTTGCTTGTATCGAAATTTTAGAATATCCTATCGTAAAAGCAGCTAGCTGGGCTGGCTAAAATGGTTCAGGTGTGAAAAGCCGCTGCCAGAAGGTGCTCCCAAAGTTGCACCGATGGCGTGGCTCGGTCAGAGCGAGCAGCATCCGCATCTTGCCTGTTTTACGTAAACCTCGCTGACACTGTTTTGTGCCTATCGATTTTCGTAAAAAGGTTTTTACCTTTCATCTTTGCACTTTTAATAACGACCTAGCGGTTTGAGCATCAGCCGGTTCAATCCCCAGTGCAGCCGGGTACCCACCGGTGGTACATTGGGTACAAGCTTTGCCCTGGTCTTGTGCCTGGCTTCATTAGGGTGCAATACTTCACTTGAGTAGGCAAAAACACGTGCACGGCGCTCATTGGCCACAGATGCTATTGTGCCATAAAAATTCATCATCGTGAATTTGTGGCGCTTGTGCTCAACGCTAGGCTCCGTTTCACACGTTTTTTGCATTTGAATTTCTTGAAGTGTGCATGGGCTACAGCGGATATAAGCAGTGCACGTGTGTCTCAAGAAGAACTTCATTTTGAATTTAAAGCCTTTGTTAAAAACAATTAAAACTTGCTCTGCTACTGCAGAGAAAATTTTGAAATGTGTAATAAATGCACCTCATTTTTTAGTCGCACTTCGACGGATACTTATGCTCTTAATCTACTGCACTCTGTCATTCGGAACATTGTACTGTAACTCATAATAATAATGATAATAATAATAATAATGAGCTCTTACATTATGACACTGTGAAAGAGGCTGTAAGGCGTGCTGTGGTGAAGGGCTTTCAGTTAATTTCAACTACTTGGATTGTGTAGCTCACATTAAAATCTCGATGAATGGGAAAACTGCAGGACGTACATGCGTCATGGTGGTCTGTGAAAAAAAAAAAACTATATTCAAGTACCAGTCCGTAAATGCAGTGTAAAACACTGGAACTTTTTTTCTGTGGGCCGCGTCAGTTCCGACTGTGAGATTCTTTAATCTGAGTTTGGGTAAATATTACACAGAAAGGGTAGATATTTGAATGGCTCCCTGAGCATGAAAAAAAAGGAAGATGGGGAACATCGCAGGGAGCAGTTAAGCATCACAGTTTATCTCATGTGAATGCGTCTTCGTTAATGTTACTAGTGTGAGGGGTTACCTGGAATCACCTGCGACGTGGATTCTTGAAGCTTTCGTAATGAAGAAATTAAAAAGGGGCTTCTTTAATAGTGTTATTGGGATGCTAGCACGGGTCAAGAACCAGACCTCGAGCTGTGACCGAGACTGAGTTTATTGGTCTCCGGTTCTCCGCACCCGGGGCCTCCTTGCCCTCTCTCGCGGTGAGAGAGAAACACACACGCCGTCTGCGCAACGGACGGACTTCGCCGCCTTCGCAGTTCCAGTGACCTTAGGCTCCCGTTACGAACAGTGAGAAAGGCCGCCGCACAGCCAACAAGAAGGGGTGCATCGGCGGCGCTTGTACAGAGGGCACTAGTGTCATGCCTGGCAAGTTCGAAACTAAGACCGATATCTGTAGCTCTTAATTTCTCTTTTGCCTCCTGTTTTGCAGCGGGTCTCTCGTTTTAGCTAGCTGGCTTCCGGTCTTTACTTTTTTCTTAGTGCCTGTTTTGCCTTCTTTTAACATTATTTTTACATGCTTTTCACCTCTATTACTACCCTATTACCACCCAAGCATGCCTTTTACCTTTTGTCGAGCATCGTGGCTGGAAGAAATTTCTTCATGGCAACAGATGTCTTCCCTCCTCCCCTCCCTTCCTAATCTTCCAGCCTCTGGTACTTTCTGCACTGCCCCCTGTTTCCATTCCTTGTTTATGGCTATTCCTTGTTTATATCTATTCGCTGTTTATGCCTGTTCCTTGTTTACCATGTGTTAAAAGTGTTTCTTACTGTAGCCAGTGTGCTGTAGTCAGCATTGTTGACTGCATGTCAGCGAGCAGGAGTCTTCGCACATTTGGTGGTAAAAGGGGGCCTTTTACTATGGTTTGAAGCTTTGTGTTTTACACCAGTTTCACTGTTTGCATACTTTAAGGAAAGGATGCCCCTGTGGCAGAGCAAAATATAGAGCCAATTTTATTTCTCTGCTTTGTCCTAATTTACTCATTTGAACTGATATTACATAAACACGTGTCAGCAGTAAATTTTAGATTTGCTGAGAGTGGCTCTATTTTTCCTCCCCATTACCGCCAGTACATCATTCATGTACTTCTCAAGGCACATTAAAGCAGATACTCAGGTGTGGGGCAAAAGAAAAAGTGTATTGCGCCTTCTGTTGGGGCCAGAACATGCCATGACACAGATATGCCTTTCACATTTAAATTACAGTAGGCTTTTGATGCCCCACCAAATAATCCTTGCCGAAGAAACATATAAAAGCCATGATATGAGCTGCTACATGATGAGGGATATGCAGCTTTGAATGCAAATGCACAATTCGGACCGGACGAGTACGACTGCACCATCAAATAATAAAAAAAGATAACGGAAACACAATGGGCATAATTTATTCCCGCAAATGGCAGCATTCTCCGGCAAGTGATTGTAGACTCCCCTCGGGATGGCACGGTCTCGCTCGTTGAACAACTCTCTTGAAACTGGAGCTCAGAATTCTGTCCAATAACGATGCACCACCGCCGGGGCTTTTCTTTTTCCCTTGGTGGCGCACTCAAAATAAAGTGCAGTGTAGAAATGACGCATCTATACATGGTTTATGCACTTTGCACCCCGTGCGAACGACGATGGTGTGCCCTAGCATCAGCGCCTCTTGAGGCATCGGCACACAGAGGGGCCACTTTCAAGGGAAACACGCTGTACTAGTCACACCACGACCATTTCAGCCGTCCTGGCGCAGTGGTGTTAGAGAGCACCAATCCTGCACTGAACTCATAGCCATGGCTCATTTGATCTGCAGAACTGTGCAACACGACTGTAGTTGGATACAACTCAAGAATGAAGCGGCTTTTCCCCCAACAAATGGATACAACTCAAGAATGAAGCGGCTTTTCCCCCGACAAAGGACCTCCTTCCAGCCTGTGGCATTGGACAATTCTCATGAACCTGCTAGCGTTATAACGCGAGGAGGGGACTATCCTTGACCATGGAGGGAGGGGGCTATACCCTTTCGTCTAGTACCAGTCGTTGCATTGTCACGCTAGCAGGCTCATGAGAATCGGCCGACGCCATTGGTTGGAAGAGGGTCTTTTGACGGCGAAAAGCCGCTTCGTTCTTAAGTTGTATGCTATAGAGTAGGAAAAAACGTGCTTCTTCTGAATGCTTTTGTGGTGCATTTGGAATTTCTTTTCAATCACTGTTTGCCTCAAAGGGCATTTAGTTCGGTTGGGATATTTTTGCATTGCCGCAAATTTGAAGTGAGTTTTTTTCTTTCTTTTCATCTTGCTCTTACATGAATGAATAGCGGGCTGCGGTCAATTCCAATGCGGGGAAATATCTACTTGGACATTTTTGTGTACCGAAAAAGAAAAAAAAAGCTGCTTAAATTCAAGCAGCAGTTTGTTTTTGACAGCATGCCTTTTCCTCTATGCGACTAGTAGTATGCAGCTGCAGTGCCATCACAGGGTTTTTTAAAGCATAACAGGACATCTGTTGCCAGTGTGCTCCACTTTATGTATGCAACATATCTTATGTGTGCGGACCTTCAATAATGCAGTGGTGTGGTACTCGCACAAACATTCCACTTACTATATCGCTGGATGAACTTCAGGTCTCAGATATAATTTCTTCTTGTAGAACACCACTAGAGTGATGTGGAAGTTTGTTGCGAGGAGGAAAAAAAAACAAGCGCTGTTAAATTATGTTCACCAGTGTGCACTGTTCACAGGGGGAGCCCATTCAGAAAGATCTCATCAAGCCAGCAAATGCATCCATGCATTCACGTATGTATATTTCTTCTGTTCTCGCATCTTACAGATTTCTTACGATTCTGGAATAAATGCTTTTAAGTAGTAACCATTTCTTTCCTTGTACAATAGAAGAATGGAACTGATTGCCACACCATTTAACAAGGAGCATCAATTCGATTCGATTAGCTGAATCTTGACAACCTTAGACTGACCTGCTGTGATGTGGCTGCATTGAGTAA
>JARKHS020031031.1:0-19556 GCA_030143305.2 Amblyomma americanum
TATATATATATATATATATATAATGTTACGAACACACTAGAAGAAGGCGGAGCAGAAGATGAAAAAGGGGGTACCAGTCCGGTTTTCGAATAGTTCTGCATGCAATCATTCGGGGAATGTATGATTTCCAAAAGAAGAAAAATTTACAGTGATGTTTCATGGTGACCTTTTTGCACTGGCAGTGGAGTTCAGTAAGAAATCACATGTCTTCAATGGAATGTAGTGCCGTATGGTAACACACTCTACCTGATTACAAATTCATACGTTTCATCAAAGATCCCTGAAGAACATCCCAGAAGAGTACAGTGTCGCGCCATTTTAACAGAACTTATTAATGTTAAACATGTACTGTGTACCTTTTTGTGATCACCCGATGTTAGGTGATTAGCTTGTTGCACTCGTTGTGGCCATGTACAGACTGGTTTTGATTGCGTAGATTTGGTTTTGGTGTGTCAACAAACTTCCCTTAGAGTAGGCATTTTGCAACTGATAAAAGAGTAGGCAAAGAGTAGGCATTTTGCAACTGATAAAACAAGCTTACATTGAAGACAAAGTTCGATTGTTTCAGGAGCGTCAGAAAGACAATTTACAGCGCTGAAAAGCCCATTTTTATACGGGTAAGACATCAGTATAAAACATATTGATGAGAAAGTCTTTGCGCATTGAGAGAGGCGTTCTGCGAGGCCATAAAGGTACCTCATGTCCATGCACGCCACGGTGTACAGAGCGGAACACAGACGAAGAGTAGAGCATGGAAGTCTTCTGTACACAGTCTTTTACACAGGCTTAGCACAATAACTATGCAGAAAAGACAATTAGTAAAACACGAGCCACAAGATACATCTCTTTTATGAACACCCGCAAGAAATGACGATCACAAAAATTCATCACTGAAAGGCAGCAAGTCAGTAATTAAATTGACCGGGAAGAACGCGCGGATAATCGAGTCAGGAACTGTCGCGAAAATCAGAGCACGCGAACAACCACTCGCAGTGAAAGTTGACTAAAACCAAAGCCCACCTGCAATCAAGGGCCAGAAAAGGTAATCGCGCCTAAGAAGACGAACGCCACATAGAAAAAGCGAAGACGCTGCGAATGTTCTGAACGTAAAGCCTAGTTCCCTGAATAGTTTGAAGTACTTAGTAACGCGTAGTTTCAGCATCAGCCCCTGCTACTATACAGCCCTTGCAAACTGAATCGGCGTGCGCAGAACAGATGACGCGATGTCAGGCGCGCTTATGGTAGTGGCTTCAAATCACTTGTGGCGCACTCATCATCATTGTCGCCATGGTCATCAGTTTTCGTTGCGTTCTCCGTTTCCAAATGGTCGGAGTGAAGGGTGCTTCCACCGTGGCCGCGCAATAATGACCGGATGAGTTCAGAGACAGGGAGGCTCACTTATGTCTACAGAGGCAGCTTTATTTAAGCACACATGAATATTTGAAGACGGCCAAGCCGGCCGAACTTCTCGCCAAGGCCGACAATGAGCGGGTAATTGCTAACGAGTGTCAACCAGCGAATGCCACGAGGGAGGATTTTGCGCTGCTTTTGCTCGAAAAAGAGGGGACTTACACAGAAAGTACCCAAAAAAAGCTAAGGGACGGCCAAAAAGCTGTTCAACTGGAAGGCGAAATTTTTATAAATACCTTGTTGTTGCGGCCTATGTTCCTGTGCATGGCCAACATACAACTCAGTGACCGGGGTGGAACTCTTCGGGCGCCTGTTGCGTCCTTCGTCTTCTTGTGAACCCTATCAGCACATCGCCAACGGAGTAAGGAACACTTGAAAAGGCACCTCTGGCACCACTGGTAGGACATAATTGAAGACAGTGTCTCGACAACGCATTGATGGCAGATATGTTATTAACACAGGCGGTGCTTTGACGAGAAAATAAAAAAAGCTCCGACCAAAAGACATTTGTGATGTCCCGGCTCCCAAGCTTTATGCTAGGTCACAATGGAGAAATGCAGATGCTGTAAATGGCGCTTTGATCCATAGGAATACGCTCGTCGAATCACCAAGAATAGGTTTGAGTTGAGTAGCGCAGGAAGCGCAGCGACTTCTATCCATGTTTTGCTGAACGACGGGCACTTTGTATTTTTGCGTTTTGGCGTCCTCTGACCGGTTTGTGGACTGCGGGACACCGCTCTGTAAAGATGAGTAATGCGAAGAAACCGGATGCTGTTGCATTGCTCTCGCAGTTAGTCGCCAAGCTGGAGAGAGAGAAAGAAGGAAGGAAGGAAGGAAGAAAGGAAAGAAGGAAGGAAGGAAGGTTACCAGAAGGGCGTTGCGGTCGGCTACCCTGCACTGGGAAAAGGGATGAAGGATATAAAAGAGAAAGCGGAAAGGGATGAGGACAAGCATAATCTGTCGCACAGGCAGGACGCCCTCAGACATTGAAACTTCCTTTGTAGTCCTTGAGAGCCGCAGATTGCTGTGGGCACGGACCTTTGATCTTATGATCGTGGTCATTTAGTGATGAGCCGCCGCGGTGGCTGAGTGGTTATGGCGCTCGGCTGCCGGCCCGAAAGACGCGGATTCGATCCCGGCCGCGGCGGTCGAATTTCGATGGAGGCGGAATTCTAGAGGCCCGTGTACTGTGCGATGTCAGTGCACGTTAAAGAACCCCAGGTGGTCAAAATTTCCGGAGCCCTTCACTACGGCGTCTCTCATAGCCTGAGTTGCTTTGGGACGTTAAACCCTTATAAACCAAACCAACCATTTAGTGATGAACCTTGCAGGTACCATTACTGACTCTGCAGAGCCTGTATTATCTGAGCCATCTGTTTGGTTTGTGGTTTATGGGTGTTTAACGTCCCAAAGCGACTCAGACTATGAGGGACGCCATAGTGAAGGGCTCCGGAAATTTCGACCACCTTGGGTTCTTTAACGTGAACTGACATCGCACAGTACACGGCCATCGAAATTCGACCGCTGCGGCCGGGATCGATACCGTGTCTTTCGGGTCAGCAGCACTTGCTCATTCTGCATTCTGCAGCCCTGTGCACTTGCGCATTAGGTGAGTGTGGATAGAATGCAAATATTCTTACGTATCCTTTTTGAGAGCACCCGATGATACACCCGCTTTAGCTGAATTTCTCACATCGCATTAGCACGCGCAAAGTTCTTTTCAGCGTTTAGGCTGACGTAAGTATACTGGGTCGCGACGTATATGTATGGCGAGCTTTAGCGCCCTCGATGTATATCTCGAAATTCCAATAAGAGCATTCATTGGTTCTTTTCAGCACTGTTTTGAAGCCTTTTCTACAACTGCAGATTCCTTCGAGGAACTTCAGTGGGATAAGTTTAGAACTATTTATGAGAAATACCAAATCTCTCACTTATAGAGCGTATTGATACGTATTCATTTGAGTACAAGTGAATGATTTACGACCTAAGTTTTCTTTCTATGGCGCTGGGAACCGTTCATAGTTTCCACAAATTAAAAAAATGTGCTTGTGACACCTTTCCACTCCTGCAGTACTGTTTACACAGAAAGTGGAAATGAAAAGCGAAGAGTATAATATGAAGCACAAGGAGCGGTAGTAAAAGGTGTTGGTCCCCATTGTAATGCCGAATTTTTTCTCCTTTGCGTCATTAGTTTTGATAGGTGTTGAAAGAGCGCTGTTGAAAGCAGCATAATTTCATCGAACACGATAAAGAAAAGTTTCATTACATAATCATTACATGAGAATGCCTTCTTTCTTGTGTAAATGCACAAAACCTTATTATATGTAGAATGAACATTGTGTCCGCAGTTGTTTTCGTTTCCGCCCATCGCATAAAATGATCAACGAGAAGCTTTCATCGACGTTCCGATAGCAGTGTGCTGACGGTAATATGTCTCGGTACATCGAAGTGATGAAATGCCGCAGAGAAACAGTTATTTCCTCTAGGGCAACAAAATGTGCGTAAATGATTTTGCCGATACGTTTTATGTGCTAGGAAGACATATTATGACATCAGTCTTAACATGTGCAATTGCATTGAAAGGAGTCGTCAGATCTTTTTATGGCGGTGGAAAACGTGGCGCGATGGGTTGGCAGTACGATTTATCATTCTGCTGGATGGAGGCAGGCGTGAAATGCAGCGGAAGCTGTGGCATGTATTGTTGGTCATAAATCACGCCGTAATGAGGTGGTTGTATTGATTCTCTTTCGACCAAAGTAAGAAAGAACCGGAAAATGGGACAGAAGTTCCCGCCTTTGAGAAATAACAGCACTGCCTGGTTGCACGACTCTTACAGGAAACGAACCTCGCAAGGACAGCCAAGTGAGAATACAGCATCTTGTAGAACTCTTACCCTGGAGATATTCCAGAGACCGGCAGTGTAGGGTTGAGAGAGACATTGCGCTTTCATCTGAAGGCGTCATTTATCCAGGTGCTTATAGTTTCACGCAAAACCGTTTCCTGCCATCCTGAAACCTGTCGAGGGGTTTGAAATGTTTGAAATGTGGGGTGGACCCATCCATTTGGAAGCTACATTACAAGCACGTAACATACGATGCGTGTTTATGAAAGAGTTGCTATTTTTGCCACACAGAAAATTCAGGCTGCCCTGCTTACGGACATATCGCTTGAAAGGTGGCCCAATATCTGCGCACAGGCTTTACAGGCACTTAATTAAATACTGGGGCGCTTGGTAAGCGAGTAAGCAATCAAGATTATTACTGCCAGATACTAATTGAATGTGAAGCGTTTTTCGTGTAGGTAAACTCGTTATTACCGTCAATTAGTGATTAAATGTGAAGGTTTCGCGCCAATGTGGAAGTCACTATATGTATAAGATGTTTCAGGACATGCAATTCTTCTTTAAAGCACATAACCCTCTTACGAGTTTCGAAATATATAAACACTTAATATTGTGCCTAAGAAGTATAGGATTCATAATTCACTATCACACTCTCACAGCATGAACTTGAACAACAGGGGGAGGAGAAAGAGCCCAGTCTTCTGACCAACGTTTCCATAAGTTGACTTGTCTTTCCTGGGCAACCTATAGTTACCTTTATTGCAGAAACGCCGCCAAAAGAGTGGAATAACCAGCGCCGATTATCCATGTTTTTTGATGGGATGTCTCTGAGCCCGACGTTACTCGCAGCGCTCATTTGCTGCTTCTAGATGCTGGGGTTCAAGCAGCGAGCACTTCTTGCTACTGAATGGCACAGAAATATAACTGACTGAAAGTTACCGTCTTTCCGCTGAAACCTTTGCTAATCTGAATGATTTCCTCCCTGCTATAATTAGTAAGCTCACATCGAGCTGAATGTTGACCGACAGAGAGATATCGATTTGCTAATTTAATAATGCACCACGCTGAACACAGGGAGCTGAAGTTCCCAGCAATCGCAACTCGAATGTACCGAATCAGCACCTATAGGAACGTTGAAGCACAACGGCTCTCCCACTCGTAAACGGGTCATCCATGCAGCCTAAACGCTTGACGCGCGTTGAGAAATTGCCACGCCTGATCTTCTGACAGCAGGAAGATTTGTCTGAGAGGTGCCTCGTTTTCATCTCCGGAGCCAGAACAATGGTAGATATATGTTTCGGTCGACACATTAATTACAGCGAAACACGTTGAAGCTGCAGTATCCTACTTGCGGGGCCCGCTTTTTACACAGCTGCATGCAATGAGCTTAATTATTAGAGATTAGTCAAAACATTGCATTTACCATGTGTTGCTCACCCAAATCACTTCCGAGTACGCGAAAATTAGGTGGTGAGCGCTACTAAACGTATTAAAAATACATGATCAAACGATTTCTTTGTCACGTCTGGATTTTTGGTTGCCATTATAAGGCAACAAAGTAGGGCTTTATTCTTTTTTAATGACAGCGATAATAATCCTCTGTACTTAAAAACCTAATACATCGAGTCTTATAGACGTGCCAAGTAAATAAGGTTATGATGGGCGTTGCCAACAATTAAAACAATTGCAAGACCACATGTGATACGACGACTGTTGCTATGGGAGTAGAATAAAAACATTGCGCTTACCTGCACTGTGCAGCCTAAAAAGAACTTTAGTTTGACCGCTGATTCTTGAAGTCTGATAATCGAAAAATCCTGCTAGAGACTTAAAAAAAAAGCTGTTTTAAGCGCGGGCAGAAACACTCGGTATAAAAGACCCCACTTCCGATAATTCGCACAAGACAAACTTTGTTGACATCTGTCACGCTGTCGTAGTCGCTACGAATGTTATTTGTCACAAAGAAAACGGAGCTTCTCGGCGTGTCTAACAAAACTGCACTCCGACTGCTATGGGAGCGAGCAAGACTGCAACGACAGTAAGCTTATGTTGGTCTCCGGACTGCAGAGCAAATAAAAATGAAGCAAAATATCTTCGATAGCGCGCAGTGATTGAAGAGTCTAATCTAATATACCTGAGTACTCGCAACAGAAGTTTAGAAATTTCAGCCCTGAACGAACAAATCTCCGTGCTTCTCTATTGTTACGTCGGGAAAAATGTAAAGAAAAGCCTGGGAAAGCTGTGCACTTCCACAAGGCGCTGACGTATTGATCAAGGGCCGCCACTGACTTCCTGTTTTGTTCGTCGCAGCCAACGCGTTGGCCTACGCTGCAATGGCGAATACGTGGAGTTAGAGCTTCGTTACGTGTTTCCTGTGTTGCCTTGTGTAGATTGCGAAGATGGGATTTCATATATTGTCACGAAGTGGTGACTGCAGTCCGGAGAGCAGAAAGGCTGCGAAAATAGTGTCTAAACAAAACTATTTATTTGGGATGCCTTGCGCCCACAATGGACTGAATCATTCGGCGGCGAAGAAGCAACAAGTGTGCTCGGCGGTCGTCGAACAGAATGCCGGCCCGGGTCGGCCGTGCTCAATTTAAAGCTGGTAGCGAACTTTCGAGATAAAGCGTGAAAAGTTACGAGAATATTCTGGATTAACGTAGAATCAGCTCTGCCTGGATGCGATCAATCGTGATAAGTCTGGTCGCGTATTGCATAGAAAACAAAGCGATAAAGCGGTGTGGCAGTCGATTTGAAGAATGAGCAAACACTGCAAAGATTCGCGGCAATATTATGCATTATTTGATCCAGTACCGATGATTATTTAGAAGTTTTAATGAGAGAAACTTAGTATGACAGCGACAATACACGACTCCACTTCACTTCTCCAAGCGAAAATATTGCAAGCTAGGCCAGTCTGTTTTGAATCTGCAACACAAGTGGAAACCACTTATGTTACTAGCGTTTCAATCTAATTTTGTCAAGCCAAATAGTGCAGTCAACTTTTCGTGAAGCTTCGTGAAAATGCTCGATACAATTTTAAGTTGCCATACTTGAAGCAGAATAGAATATTGAAACTATAATCAGAGTAGAACCAGCGTTATCGTCAATTTGCATTTTCCAAAGTTATACCTGAGAGGGAACACCTTTTTTTTCAATATAGAAAAAATATTGAGACTTCGAATTCGTCAGAACGCATTTTACTTTGGTACTAACTAATCTTAAGGCGTAAAAAGAATGTCCCATCGTACTCACTTTTTATTGTAAACAAAATAATAAAACTCTCAACCACTTCTTGCTCTTTTCATAAGTTGTCAAAGACATATTTCACGCTATCAGCGATTCTGTTTTCTCTACAAGGGCAGAGAAAGAACAGTATATAATGACGAAATGGGCATCCTGTCTTGATATTTTCATTTTCTTACTGTCTTGCTAGTACTTTTATTCCTTTCGGCCTACTTCACATAAAATTTCACGTTATTTCTTGTTTTAGCGTTCTTTTTTCGATGCAATACGTTTCCTATCAATGCTTGGAATGGACTCGCAAGTTATTTAAAAACTATCTCAGATGTGTCCTTCTTTTTACTGGGGCTGAAATGGCACAAGAGAAAAGTACAGTTTTACTAAACAGTAGGCGCTTTCCCAATTTTTATGACGTACGAAATAAACTGCGCGCTAAGTGGGCGTAATGCATCGTAATCCTAGTCCCTTATATTATGTACGAGAAAGGCCAGCAGTCACTTGTGTCCAGTCAATGGAATCCATGTTATCTTTCCAAACATGCTTGCAGCATTACAGTTAAAATAACTTTGGTGACTACATTTTGAAGCCGTTCTCAGAATCATTGCTAGTGTGCCGTATTTAGTTAGGTTAACTGAAAGCAGAGTTCGCAATACTTGTTCATTGATTAGTTTCACGTGCAATTTACTGCGAAGAATGAGGTAACATATGCTTTAGTAAAACAAGCTTTTGGGCAAGTTGGTTACTTTGCTTCCACATAACTGCAGCGTAATAAATTACGAGCACAAAAAAAGGAGAAACACATACGACACGGACAAAAGCTGCACTCCCAACTGATTTTATTTCGCCAGGAATGGGAAATATAAAGGTTCCGCCGCGGATGCGCGCGCAGCAAGTACACGTACCTCGATCACAAAAACTAAAAAACAAAAAAAAAACAAAACAAAAAATCCAGAAAACCAAAAAACCAAAAAACCAAAAAAACCAAATCCAAAAAAAACTACAAACAAACTTTATCACACCGTGAAACCCATCTTATCGCCTGGCAGAGAAAAGGTCACATTCCGCTTTATACAGATGAACAGAAGTATCGCTTACGCAAAAAACGCCCTTTTTCTTTATATGGTAAGCTTCCAGTAGTTCACGTGCAGTTTGATCTTTGCTTTTGACCAAAATCATTGCACCTTCAAAATGCGGCGAACAATCCTGACAAGACCTGCAATGTTTAACTAAATTACAATCTTCATCTCTCTCTAAATTTCTTTCATGCTCCCTCAATCGATCGTTGACACATCTGCCAGACTGGCCGACATAGGCTTTTCCGCATGACAGCGGAATTTCATAGACCACTCCTGCCTGGCACTCTACATGGGGCTTAGTATGCTTTTTCCCGCAGCCAGTTTTTGTTGCCTCCTTACCGGAGATGCGAGGGCATAGTTGGCCGAGCTTTTTCGGAGCTGAAAAAACCAGCGGCACCCCAAACCTGTTCGCTACTTTCTTCAAGTTATGCGAGACTGTGTGCAGGTAGGGGGCTACTTCCGGACGCACAGTGCGCTCAACTTCCCTTGCCTTCGAGGACGTCGCCTTCTTCTTCACCTTTTTCAGGAGGGTTTCCGCAACAGCCGTCACGATCGACTGAGGGTAGCCCGAGTCCAATACTCTTGCCAATTGGCCGTCAAAGCTGGTCTGCATTTCATGTTCGCACAATTTATCTAGTGCAGATTCTAGGCATAAGTTCACAATGCTTCTTTTAATTATTTTAGAGTGTGCAGAATCATATGGCAAAAGACGTTTCTGCACACGTGGAGAGTACCGCCAACACACGTGATCGCCCCCGAACTTTAAACGAATATCCAGAAACTGTAGAAAATTATCGTTTGGCACTTCGCAAGTGAAGGTCAGTCCCTTTCCATGGTGTTTAAAAACGTCTAAAATCTTATCAACAATAGCGCAGTAGTGTAAAGGGCTCTGCTTGTCAAATAAGATCAAAAAATCGTCAACATATCGGTAGACCTTTGTGACCTCGTCCGGTTTTTTGGATTGGTTTTGGATTTGGCTTTTTTGGTTTTTTGGTTTTCTTGATTTTTGGTTTTCTTGTTTTTTTTTGTTTTGTTTTTTTTTGTTTTTGTGATCGAGGTACGTGTACTTGCTGCGCGCGCATCCGCGGCGGAACCTTTATATTTCCCATTCCTGGCGAAATGAAATCAGTTGTGAGTGCAGCTTTTGTCCGTGTCGTTTGTGATTCTCCCTTTTTTGTGCTCGTAATTTTTTACGCTGCAGTTATGTGGAAGAGGTAACATATGTGGACATGAATGCTGGAGCTGTATTTAACTCGCGCATATTCATTTTGACTCCGAGCAAACATCGCGCTAACCATAGCCTCCTGTTTTTTGATCTCAGTTTTTTTTAAGAAATGACGGTATCATCTGCTCCCCCCTACAAACGGCGCGTAAAAAGTAGGACGACATTTGTTCACTATTTATGACGTTCCGTGAAGAGAATTGAAAACAACATAGGAGCAACGTTAACAGGCACTAGTTATTCCTTTATAGCTTTATTCCATGGGTAATGTGACACTCGCACGAAGCTAGCTGGTAATCAGGGAAGCGTGGAAGTAAGAGTCCTGCGCCAAACTTTAGGTATTTTTAGATTATACTACCAGCCGCCGATAGGACGACGCTTGATGGATCACCATTTTCGAGAGCGAAGCGTCATCCTTTGATGGAACGCTTTCTTGAGGTGCCAGAAGTTCCAAGTTGGAGGCCTGCATATCGCACTCTCTCAGGCGTTCGCGAGCGCTGTGAATAGGAAGGCCTTGAGAGTGACACCACAAGTTAGAAAAAGAACTACAAGTGTATGCACAGAACACAACTAAGCGTGTAGTCAGCGTTGTGACACACCGGTTTCTCCTGACAGCTATTCCATCTAGCGCGGAGTGTTCTTTTGGGCCTGCACTGCATTCTTATATGGGCTCAGAGGATAATGCCTGTTTGAATGTGGAAGAAAACTTGAGGGAAGGGCCGGGTGATATCTTTTTGATTGTGTTAAACAGTAAGCCGGAATTAAATTGAAACGTGTGATCGAGAATGAATAATTCAAGAAGAAAACAAATTTCCAGAAAGGTGCCGACATTGTAGGTGAAGGACACCTCTGCAGCTGCTCCGTAAAAAGTGATAGCAGGTTAAGGTACGGAATAGAGCCAGAAAATATGGATCACTGAAAACCATCGCTCACACCATACTTTTCCCAGTGAAGTTACGTTCGTTTAACGCGAAGAAGAAGAAGAAGATGACGTTGATGATGTCCTCACGCTTAATGGCACATACCTACGGCGGGGGATGGGCCAGGTAGCGAAGACATAGCGGATGAAATTTTCTTTCTGCTTGGCGTGTGATAATGTTTACACCGGATACGGGCTGCACTTGGAGCAACCAAATACTCATGTTGACTTCAGAGCGGGAAACCGAGGAGGACGAAAGACACGAAACGACAGGGATGGACTGCTACTACCAAGTGATTTTACTGAATCTAACGGACGGTGATTTTATACTGGATCAGAATCCTGTCCCAAAAACTGTGACAATCAATGTGTTTTTCAAAGTTGTAACTGTAACATGATAAAGCAAGCACGAAAATAAGTCTTTGCCAGAAACACGGCTAGCAACATGAACCATGCCAGGTTTTCGAGTCAAAGCCGTAAGGGGTAGATGGGGTATTAACACCTTCATGAGCAAGCCACTGCAGGTTATACATTCGCATACATTCTTCGCAAATAGCTAGCGTGTTTCTGCAAATAAAATTGAACTTCTCAAGGTTAGTAACATGGGCTTTATGACGTATCACAGTGGCCCGTAGCCCTAGAGAAACGACCTAGGACAATGAAATAAGGACAAGCGTTGGCTTGCAACTGCGTTTTCAGTGAGCCTTTGTTCTTGCTTTCGCGCATTCGTCCATCGCTTCCCGCTGTACACCTCAGGTATCTAAACTGTTTGTGACAGATCCTTTGGTTGTACACGTCGCCAGTGACAGAACAACTAGCGCATGTTCTTGCCTCGCCATTGCCCTTTGCTGACCAAGGAAGCTGCAACATAAG
Organism: Amblyomma americanum; assembly: GCA_030143305.2. Taxonomy (NCBI): domain Eukaryota; kingdom Metazoa; phylum Arthropoda; class Arachnida; order Ixodida; family Ixodidae; genus Amblyomma; species Amblyomma americanum. The sequence goes on from JARKHS020031031.1 coordinate 11,586, forward strand.
AACTGGACTTTTGCAATCGTAGGGGCTACGGCTAAAGCAATCTCAGCTGTGCGAGTTGTGCTGAATGCACTGAACATCGCTTCATTGAAAGGAACTAAAATATGTTTTACTTTCACTTCTGTCTCTGCGGCATCTTTTTTTTCGCATGCCGAGAAAGATCTTTAATTTCGTACCACTTAAGTTTCATAAACTTCTTTTTGTATAACAGAGTATGCCACTTTCGTCTTTCCAAGCTTTAGAGATGTAACGTAGGGAAGCCGTAGTTTATACTGACAAAATCTTGAGTGCGCATGATGTCGATTATTCATTACGGCACGACCCGAACCAGGTTGATGGGCATTCAAATCGTCTAATCGTCTACAGTAATGAGAAGCCGTGCAAGACTGGATCGATGGCACTGGAGATTACCGAGCTCCTTTCATCTGCTCATGGAATAGACCACCGCATAGTGTTTGAGAGGGTTCCTGGACATTGCGGGCTCGATGGAAATGGGAATGCCGATGCTGAAGCAAAGAGCGCTGTAAGCAATGGGCTCCGTGCACTTGTGCCTTTTTCAAGACCAGATGCCACTTGTTTTCTTTCGAACATTTTGAAGAGGCGACGGCCAGCTTCTGGGCACAGCCAGACGCTCTGCGCATCCGCCTTAAAAGACCAGGTCCGATAATGAAATTTTTTGTTCCGTGTGGAATTCCGCGCCCTTTTGCATGCTTGATGCATAGACTGTGTTTAGGCGTCGCTTTCACGCGAGAATATTTATATATAGGTGGACTAGCGAACTCCCCGGGCTGTTCTTCCTGTGGCGTAACCTAGTGGTTGAAGCGTGTACTAGTGGTATGTCTACTATATGCGTGTCAAAGACTAACGGTGGCCGCTTCTTTGAAGCGCTTAGAAAGCAGGCTACTCTCCGAGGACTAACTGCTAGGCGCTTGGCCGCGGAGTTGAAAAGCAGTACAGGCAATGCGGACGTTTTCACGTTCTTTGAGCGACATGGGCCTCGACTCGTGGCTGTGATGCCATAAAAAGTGCGTGTACATATTCTCATATCACTTCTCACCACATCATCACCCGTCACAAATATCTTTCTTCTCTTATTCCCCTTCCCCATATAGAGTAACAGGACAGATATACCTCTTTACGGCCGAACACTTTGCCCTTCTAATTATTAAACATATGCACCTCTCTGAAATCATCCTCAGTATTTAATGCACTGACACCATTACATCTCAGATACCTGATGGACAGTGAAGGTGCTATAAGGTGTCTGCAGGACAAAAGCTTAGCAATACAATAAAATAAATTCTCTTAGAGAAACAAACGTTGTAATTGTAATATTGGTTTACAATGTTTCATGACTACCCTCAAGTTTTTCCGCAGGCGCACTCGGTGGCCTGTATAATGGAAAATTATGAAGAACACCTTGGCGAGGGCCATCACAGCTCTAAAGATTGTGTGATTACGCGAGGTGGTTGTGTTTACGACAAAACCGTAACGCTTTAATTGATATGCGTCGGTTGTATGCTGTGCGCCTCACTAAAGGTTTCTATTTTTACCCGCAATACCAAATCTTCACTGGATTCGGCGTTTCAGTCTCGTGGATTCAAAATGAGAATAAACATTAAACATTCATATTAATTTGCTTTGCAAAAGCTGATAATCACAAAACTTTTCTTTTTTTAGTCGAGAAGTGTGCGGAAAGAGGCTGAAGGCTAAATATTTCTTTAGACCGGCCTTCCCCGGTTGACCTCGCTGTGCTACATAATTATGCGAAGGCATTATATGGCACGTCAGCAGCAAAACCTGCCGTTTTTGTCGCCGTTCACCGTGAAAGTGGTCCCAAAAATCCCTGGTGACGTTACTGTACCAAACAGAAATAAAATTTCATTTAAAGGCGTGGGAAATTGAACCCTGGACTTTCAGATTCCGAGACGAGCACGGGACTCATAAGCCACCAAACCGTGTTCCTTCTTAGCGAAGGAACGTGAGCCTGGTATATGCCTTGCCTTACGGCTGTATGCTGATGAGTAGGTGTGCCGTTTGAAAGGAGGAGATAAAATAAAAAATAAAAACGACGCTTCCTCATTCAAAGCGCATATGAAGTCTTAAGCGTCCTCTGTAATTTTTCAAGGAAGACGTGGAGTTCGACCAGAAGGCGCACCTGAAGCTCTTCATTGATCGGGTTGCCCATTGCTTAAACGAAATGATTAAAAATAATCCCAACTGCTTAACTTTGCTCTGCAAGTCGCAGGTCTAAGCACACTGATTTGAGTCGAGCTGTGCCTCGTGACTAACCAAACATTTTAATATCGCCGCACAACGACAACTAGCTGCGTGACGGTTGAACAACGGCACCTCGGGGTTAACCTTTGCGTGTTAATAGGCCGCAGTGCAATCACTAGTTACGCGGATGAAGATTGTGGCAGCACCATGGATGGATGGTTGGTTGGATGGATGGATGGATGGATGGATGGATGGATGGATGGATGGATGGATGGATGGATGGATGGATGGATGGATGGATGGATGGATGGATGGATGGATGGATGGATGGATGGATGGATGGATGGATGGATGGATGGATGGATGGATGGATGGATGGACGGATGGGTGAGTGGGTGGGTGGGTGGGTGGGTGGGTGGGTGGATGGATGGATGGAGATGGATGGATGGATGGAGATGGATGGATGGATGGATGGATGGAGATGGATGAATGGATGGATGGATGGATGGATGGATGGATGGATTGATGGATGGATTGATGGATGGATTGATGAATGGATGGATTAATGGATGGATTGATGGATGGATCGACAGACGGATGGCCAGACGGGCGGATGGAAGGAGGGAGAAACAGACGGACGTATCAATGCTTGGAGCATACCCTTCGAAATTAGATGGCGGCGAGGGCCAACATCTTCTGTATTTTTACAGCGACATGTGCTAAGCGCCATTTTCTTGGTTTTGCGTCGTTGTTGAAGTAGTAGTCAACGCAACCGGAGAGTGGTTGCCACGGGAACCACTCGGAGGACGTTTACCGCTGAAAGATGAGGGTATGACAAAGGAGAGCACATATGCCGTAAGCGGAAAATTGCGTAACTAGAGGGTGCTTGCCGCAAGGACCATCTGGAGGGCGGTTACCGTGCGAGGAGGAGGGTATGGCATGAACGGAGGAATCTGCTACTGGAGAGATGTTCTTTTTCATTTGTATTCTTTACATCACTAAAAATAAATCAGAAAGAGCGGCAGGAAATTTCACCCTTTGTTCCCACAGATATAGAAAACTTAAGTTGAAGACTGCTACATAACAGTAAAAAATATTTCGGACAAAAAAAAAAGCAGAGGTACCAACCAGTAATAATGATCTGTGACGTTTCTACGCTCAGAATGGGCCTCCGCGCCGAAAGCCGGAACGCCAAAGATCTCTATTAGTGGTCTGCGTATATGTTTTTGTTTCAAATAAACCCATCTGGCCAGATGGATTCCGTCACAACCTGAACACTAACGGTAAAAATATTGAGTTCAAAAAAAGAGAAAAGAAACTGGTGACTTTTTAGCCATCTAGATTGTACTCACAGGTGAAGTTTTATTGGGGATCATGTTGTTGGCTTAGCTATTTCTGTAAGGTAGCCTATATAAAGCCTGAAAAAAAAAATGCTGTTCGTTCATGCATCTCGCTTTTGCATTGCAAGGGAAGTATAGAGAACATTTTTTAACTTTATAGATTTTATTTCAAATCCTGTAAGAGATATACGTCGTTGTGGTCTCTTCTGGTGCATCACACAGCAGGATGGACATTATATACGTGACAAAGCATATTAATTAAACCATTAATCAGCGAAAAACCAAAACAACTTTTTATTTTCGCTTAGGGTGCAAACAAATATTGCAGAACTGCAGGCTGTCACTATGGAAGGGGAGCCCATGTCTTATATTAGCTTTACCGACAACGTAATTCGATATATTAAGCTTCAAAACTGCGCATTTTGACACACATTCGGGGGAACTCAAACAGCATGTATGCAGTTAAAGTTAGTGCACTCAGAGGATATACTTTTAACAAAAGATGGCTTTTTAAAGTTTTTATTTCAATATCTATGGTGTCTGCACGCACTATATTTGTTTATTTTTGTTTAAATTTTAGCGGGCATTAATTTTAGTTCTCCCAAGTTATCCCCATAGTGGCTAATGTCGTATAGATTTTGGATTTCGTAAATTTAAAAATTTTTCATTCCAGGACTATGGGCGTTGTATTTCGCATCTAAATGCTAGAGCCGCGCCTCCCCATCTATCTAGTGGCTTGCATAAAATCAGTTCGCAAGTGCGATGAAGCCTGCAGAAAAAGCTTCTTATTCTTACTTTGTGCCTTATAGCACAAAACCAAAACTTAGGGGACAAAACTGAAAACCTGTGTCCGCGGGCTTTCGAGTTCTTCTGCTTAACTACCCTTAAACATGAATTACTTCACGCAAACGCTTTGTTAAAGTAAGGACTAATTGGTTCCCGGAGTTGTAGCGCGCGGAAAATCAGAGACGAGAGAACCAATTCTCGGACGATGATTGCTGTTGGCGCTGAAAGTCAACGAGCAAAATAAAAGTGTTTGACATTTTAAAAGCAGTTCCACCCTTCCCATAGGAAAGATTAACTCTCAAACTGCCCCAGGTAGTGGAAGTACTTTTAGAATTTTCTGCTTACGAGAAAGGCTGACACGGGCAGGCGAGGACTGTTAACGTGACCCGGGGGCGAAGTCCCCTATGGCCACTGGAAACTTCTGTAGCAGGTCGTCCAGCCACTTCCGCTTCAGTTCTTCGAACGTGTAGTGTACTCCGAAGATTGGCTCTGCAGTGTAGTTTGATGCCCTGGGCAAGATGATATGCTTGAATTATTTTGGCTGCCTTTGGAAATCTGATATTCATTTTATAAGATAGCGACACTCATCCAGTGTGAAAGGCGACGGAAAGAAGAAAGCCTTGCGAAAACCAAACATATTTGAAAATTTTATTAGACACAAGTGTTGTGAACGGTTACACTGGGAAATGGGTCCCATATTCAGTCATTGAAACTCTAGGAATTAAACCTTTTTAGAGACGTCCGAATCCTCTAGAAGCTATTACTTTTTTTATCGCTTTGCCGGTTAGTTGTGTGCTGACATTTCAGAAAGCGTGTCTCGGTATGTGCAGTGGAAAAATGATGTGTTTGATTTGAAATATGCATTGACACCTTCAGGGCAGGAAAATCAGGCATGTTTTGACAACGAACGTAAAGCAATGGAAGTATTTCCGGGTGCTGCATTTTTATGATTGACACAGTTAAGAACGAGAAAACTTTCGTCCCTTTTAACGAGAAAGCTTTAATGAATCCATTCTCCAGAAAAAACCGGTATCGGCGTTGTCGGCGTCGGTGTTGTGAGCGAAAAATCACGGGCATGACCCCAACAGGTGGTGCCAGAAAGCAACCTAGGAGGCAGGCGGGCCACCTAGGTCACGTGACCTTGAAGCGTAATCACAACCTGCTCCTCGGATAGTGAGCAAGCTGTCCACCATGACAGGTGGGTGATAAATTAAGTATTGCTTGTTCGGGAATAGCAACCTGGGTCGCACAGGGCCCACCGCCTGGGGCATCTGCCATCGCAGGGCAGTGGCTCATCTCTTAACCGCTGCACCACTGCGCCAGGAGGGGTGTGAATACTCCCAGAGATCTGCGAATCTCAAGTAGAGGATTACCTGCTGCATATATGATAATTAGCCCGTTACGCTATCGCGTCATACTATTAAGCCGGGGCCTAAGCGGCACCTCCAAAATTTTTTGTCTCTTTTCGTCTGTATCTGTCGTAACTACCCAACACCCGCAGATGTTCGATCAGTTAACCAATCAGCCCGAACGCCAATTAGAATTCACCTAAAACAGCACTGTTGTCGATGACTTACATTAAACATCACTATTTCTGAAATGATGCTAAAGTAATTAATTTCCGCCAATGGTTATTTAGTTCTTATACCGTTCTCGGCAAACAAATATTTTTCTGCACCTGGTGCCACTTCCAAGCTGACTCTTCCCATAGCTTCGCTAAGTGGTGCAGCTTCAACCTACGAAGCGGTAAATGTTTAGTGCTCTTCTGGAACTTCTCACGCTTGCTTCAGAGAGAGGAAAAAAAACGGACAAAATTGTGTTCGATAAAATTACATCGTCAATGCTTCATGTTAGAGCATCTATTAATTCTGAGAAATCCGGCGGATAATTAATGGTATTGAGTTCAATTAGAAACATTTGAACGGAGATGCAGTAAAAATTAGCTGCGGTTTAACTGCTGTTGAACCAGGTTAGAGAGCGAAAGCTGTGGTGTATCGGGCGACTAGAAGCGGCTTCGTGTCTCTAACATTGAATGCGTCCCGCACACTGGATAGGCAGCGCGCTCACCCTGCCACCCTGGTGGTAGATGTTCATTTGCGGTACATGTTCGACTGATGTTTCATGTCCCCGCTGGCGGTTTGGTTGGGATTGCGTCAGCTGGTACTTCGGAGGCCCGCAGATGCCCCGCCATTAGCCATCTCGGATTAGTTTATTCACTGCAATCGCAAGGCCTATGACAGCGTCTTGTTGCGATCCCGCGCCTCATAGAGTTTCTCATGCACACCTAGAGGGAAATGTGGTGACGCTGCACTTGACTCACCAAAAGCATGCCGGGAAGATTGTTTCGTTTCTCGGTTGACTAGTGTTGGAGTAAACATGCGGTATAAGGAGGAGCAATACTACTGTGCACATGGAAAGCCTCAAAGAGTTACTTGACGAATTTCTTCACCAGTATAATGGCGAACATTCACTAATGCTAAATTTGCCCACATCATCCTCTACAAACCAGCAACAACCCAAAAAACATGAAACAAAAAATACATTTTCAGCTCTGCTTTTAGCTAACAAAAAATGACAGCTGATATACATGCATGACACAAACAGCCGCAAGAAAACAGAAGATGCACTTCTGAAAAGGAAAATATTAGAATTTTTTTATTTCAATGTGTTGAAACCGATAACTATGATCATTTACTTCTTACTTCAGAATAAGCCCTCATTAAAATTGGAATCTATTACAAGAGAACAGATAGCCATAGTCCAAACGCTTCACGTCATTGATCAAGATTGTTCTTGCAGAGGGCAATCGCTCTAGCAAGATATATTTTGGTTTGTTGCAACGGCGCTGCCAAGTTTCAATGCAGGCAGTACAGATGCCGAGTTTTTCGTTTTCTTATGACAACATTCTTAAATAGTTTGCGAAATTTATTGTCGAATCAATTCTTTTTTTACAAGCGTGAAGCTTGTGCATAACTTTTTGTTGGCAAGCTTATGGTAGTGCGGGAGCGAATTGATCAATAACTCGAAGTGGGAACAGTGGGAATGAGTATTTACTCTTTACAGATCTACTCTACCCTGGGGGATTCCCTTAAACATTTTCCAACCCTATACTCATGAAATGAAATGTTCATCGATTCATTCTCATAGGGGCAACAAAAAGCTATTCCTGCAGTTTAGGAGCACAAGAATGGACACCCATGGTGTATTCGACCGACCACTTTTTTCCCTTGACTCAGAGCGGGCACATCGGTGTCGAACATTGCCTAGAAGAGGCGATGCCAAGCAGTCACATGTCGGAAACAAATCAGCGTGAAAAACTGTTCGATTGCCAAAGATTGGCAATATTGGCGAGAAAATGAGGGGTATTTTTTGAATTCCACTTTTTTTTTCAAAACCACACCTTTACTCCATTCTCAGAGCACTCGCTTATAAATACGTCATTGACCACCGCACTGGTGAATATTGGATATTATCACTGCTCGTCTTCAGGGTGATCAATGGTCCACATAATATAATAACCTGGGGAATAGTGCTACGGACATTGGTCTACCACCAGACACACATTTTGTTTTGCATCAACGCTACCTTCTTTTCATACAATCTTCGTACATGAAGCGGTGACATGATT
>JARKHS020031032.1:0-15340 GCA_030143305.2 Amblyomma americanum
ACCTCTGTTTATTTTACATCCAAACCAAACAATTTCAGTATCGTTTCTCAAAGTTTTTCTGAACTATAGACAGTAGTGAGTCACACTGACGGAAAACTTTCTGAGCCATCGTTTTATTTTTATTGTAATTCGAAACAGCGTGGGTATTCTATAAAACGACACCTATATCACACTAGGGACGTTAGCAGCGAATCCAGTTGTCTTTTTTTTTACCGCTATAGAAAGGGCGCCAATGATATTTCTTGAGCTGATTTTGACATGAAATCATTTCAGCACAGTTTTAAATAACGTACACATACTGGCTTTGCGAGAGGGAACACAAAAAAAGGCCGGTAGATGCACAGTGGTCACATAGTAATGAATGTCATCCGTGACGGAAGAGCCGTTTTCTGTTTTCTCACCCACGCCACCAGTTTTAAGCATCCCCCTTAAACCTAACTGTGCGTGATCTCGCACACATTTACACACCAATGACTGCGTTGCATACAGTGAGGTGAGCGATCTAGCCATAGCAGGCTAGCCGTTCAGGCAGATTTAAATAACAAACATCCTTGTATGATTCAGTATGTGGTCATCATCATCATCATCAGCCTGACTGCACCCACTGCAGGGCAAAGGCCTCTCTCACATCTCTCCAATTAACCCAGGCCTGTGGCAGCTGGGGCCACCGTATCCCCGCAAACTTTTGAATCTCATCCGTCCACCTAACTTCATGATGCCGCCTCCTACGCTTGCCTTCTCTTGGAATTCACTCCGTTACCCTTTAGGACCACCGGTTATCTTGCATTCACATTAGATGCCCTGCCAAAGCCCATTTCTTCTTGATTTCGACCAGGATGTGATTTACCCGCGTTTCTTCCCTCACCCACTCTGCACTCTTCCTGTCTCTTAACTTTACACCCATTATTTTCCTTTCCATGGCACTCTGCAATGTCCTCAATTTATGCCAAAGCATCCTGCAGCGCCGTGAAGGCATGATTGCAGGGGGGATACAAACATACATTTTTCAAAGATACATCTTAGAGCATGCGACATGGGCTCAACCTCTGGTACAAAATGTTATGTAAAATGAAAAGGATCGTCAATGCGAAATCACATCAGTCAAAGTAAGGAAATGGAGAACGCGAAATATGAAGAGCAGGAAAGAGTATCCAAGTGCATAAAGCACATCAGAGGTCCGACAACATTGCACAAAACTTTGCCTCGGACTGGCATTCGATCACAGAGTGAGGCAGCTTGTTCCATTTATGGATGGCATGTGGGAAAAGAGAGCGTTTGTAGGCATATATATTTCTCTCGAGGAATATTGGTAAGCTGTCATTCGTGATCTTAGAGAACCGGCCATGTGCGCCCCATCTTAGTCTATTTCATTTTTAGTGTTACCACTTGGGCACTACCAGGCCAGCTTCTTGTTCTTTCGTCTGCGGAAGAAGGTATTCATGACCCATAAATTAGTTTTCTCTGCGACCGCTGCTAATTAATTCCCCAGCTATTCCTAGAGCCTGGTCTCCAGCCTGCTTCTTGCCTACCTCGGCACAGAAGTCGCCCATCAGTACGTGTACTGTAACTTGACTTCGCGCACTGCAGATTCTACGTCTTCATAAAAGCTTTAGACGATCTGGTCATCACGGCTCAATGTAGGTGCGAAGGCGGGCACCACCTTCAGTTTGTGCCTCTTATTCAGCCTAAATACAATAACTGCCACCTCGCGTTAATACTGTAGAACCCCTATATGTTGCCAGGTATATCCTTATTGATGAGGAATCCCCTACCTAGTTCTCGTCTTTCCGCTAATCGGTGATAGCGTAGTAGTTACCGCCCTTCAGCATTGTGTACGCCTATTTCCCCCTAACCTTACTAAGGCCTTTGACATCCCATTCATTTCCTGCCAGTTCCTCGAACAGTACTGGCACACTTGCCTCACTGCATAACGTTCTAACGTTAAACGTTGGCAGGTTAAGTTTCCAATGGCGGCCTGTCCGGAACCAGAGATGCTTAGTACCCTCCGCTGCGTCACAGGTCTGTCCGCCGCCGCTGGGGACACCAGGGCGGCTAACTCCCCTTCTGGCAATGGTAGAACTAAATGCTAAAAATTGCAAACGAGTGTTCCACGTGGTGCAGGACACTCCCCAAATACACACTGAACAACACTAAGCTTGGGTCCCTTTAGTCGTATTGATATTAAGCGTACTAACATCACCTGCATTAACCTGGAACACCACATTTACCCTATGATCGCTAATGCAAAGCGCAGATTGGGATACCGGAGACGAACTCCAGTACTGCTCATATTTCACTAAAGCCATTTCTTCACAAATCACTGGTACACTCAAAATTAGAGCACTGAGCATGCTTCTGTGATTCCAGCTAAGTCACTTAATATACAAACTCTGGACCCGGTTAATAATAGCGCTGTTCGTTTCATTCTTTCGAACCTTGCTGCTACTGAGCTATAACCGCATAGCAAACATTACTAACATGAAGGAAAACCGTTAGGATAGCCTGCCCTGTTTGTCACTCCGATGAGAATTTTTTTGTCTCGTGTGAGTGTGTTTCATACAGTTATGACATCACTAGTTTTGGCAAAGCCTCTTCACATCAGAGCTGTCAAACAGCACTTAGTGAGTTGATCGCTATCATCGACATCAAACGACTGGAGCCGCTTTCTCATGGATATCGTAGGAATCACCAATCCTACCTTTTTCCACCAGTCATTGTCAGCACTTCTTTGCTTAAGTTTTCTTCTGTAGTGCACGCGTTTTTTTTTCCTTTTTAGTTCTAAGATGCTTTGCTACCATTTGTATTTTGGTGTTGTTTTGGCTTCATATATTTGTATTTACTATTTTTATTATTTCACTCTTGTTTTACAACTTTGCTGCAATGTTTTGTCTTTTACGCTTTGTTATGTCAATGTATTTCCTTCCGCAACATTTGTGTGATTTGTGGTAATTAAAGTTTTTAAAAGTTTGCCGAGTAAATTTTCTTCTAACATGCGATTCGTTGTGCCTCTTTCCCTCATTAGATCTACCGTTGCAACTGCTTTCGCAAGTACGACTACGGATTTTTGAAAAACCTAATAAAGTATGGTTCGGTGAGTTACTGGCTCTCTAGAAACATTGCTGTACTGAAAAAACATCGCCAGGCATAAAATGTGACATCCGATGTGAGCAGCGGCTCCAGATGGATTCGACTGGTTCCTTTCGTCCTCTGACAAGGAGCGCTTATATAAGGTTAAAACACACAATCCTAGCCGCTTAAGAGTGAGAAGTCGAATTATGCAAGATAGTTTAGGAGCAGTTACGCGACGATAAGTTACAATGCGCAAAGACTTCGGCGAGCAGCAATGGACGGAAACGCTGAGCGCATTAAGTTTGTTCGACTTCCAGCTTTTGTTGTGAGGGCAGAATTGTTCTGTTTCTTTAAGCACATGTTTAGCCAGAACGAATTTTCTCTATTTGCATTTAATCGCTTTTCCTGGTACGGTTCGGTTAGAAATTACATTACGGTTTGAGCATGCACAAAAGAGTTTTTTTTACATTATTGGCAGTGATCAACCACTCTCATTATCACAGCATAACGGAAAACCGCACCAGCAAGCCCAATGCTGATTAAAAAAAATCGCAACAATACGGAGCGGAGATTTTTGCATGTACGTACCGACGCCAATGCTGCAGTCACCGAATTCAGCCGTGTGAATACGGCTGCAATTCGTCACGAAGAGATATAGAGGAACTCCTTGAATCGCATCATCCCCTAAATTATGCGCCATTCGAGCGCCAGTTGCTTTTGTATAAACATGTCATGTGAGTGAAAGTATGCACGTTTTTGTTGTGAGGGCCTTCTTACGATGCTCAATTATTCTGGTGTATTTTGCATTAAATTACTTCGGCTGCTTTCACCGGCAGTAGTGTAGGTTAGCAGTCTTTCCTCGTTAATATATTGTCGTAACAATATAAGCACTTTGGTTCCTGATAAAACTGTGTATAAGGTGAGTTTTCCGTTATAACGAATAGTTTCGCAAAAAATTCAGAAAAAAATTAAACATTTAAGATTATATTTGTGCTAAGTGGCGAGTAGTGAGGTCGATATTAGACATATATGTTTGGCGACTGCTATTTCATAATTGCAGTTGCCATTGTATAAAAAGAATTGCACTGCAGCTTTTTGACGTGTCTTGCCATTCGTGATCCTGCCTTCTCGATGATGTAAGCTTTGACTATACGCTGTCCGGCTGTTGAATAAACGTCGCACACGCATTTGCTGTTTAATTGACATCTTTTTGTCACTAAGCTGCAGTCGACTCGGCTTCTGTGTCAGGGGGGCGAGCAGCTGCCAAGAAGCGCTTCTTGGGGCGACGACACCACCTTTTTTAATTGCACATTCGCATGTATATCTCATGCATTTGTTTTCCTGTGTCGTCTTCGATTATCGTGATTTTGTTGACCTTTGAGAGAAAGGTATAGTGCGCTTCTTCCCAAAATTTTTCAGTATCCCTGGCATATTCAGGCCACCAAAAAATCCTTGATCGAACATAGATGCACATTTGGATGCACATTAGGTTTCGTGAGACGCTTGTTTCTGTTTGACATCAGCATGTCCGCTCATGTTTCCTAACTACACTAGCAATGCTTATTCTATTTTATTGAAGTTTGCTGGATAAGGTTCCCCTGTGGTGGACGCTGCCACGTCGACGTTGAACAATTTAGGGGAGTACTGCCGTATGGATGCTACCTTCGATATATCGAAGTTGAGATCAAGTTTAATCTCAACCTGCTGCCTTACTGCACAGATTGAGTGAAATGCTGTCTGCTGCTTGTATTGCATCTTTGCGCCTGTGTAAAATTGCGCTGTTTTGAGCTTAACGCCCAAGCACGTCAAACTCAAGACGTGTTAAGTTCTCCAGGCATCTGTGTGTTTCATTTGTTGTTGTTGTGTGTACCTTTCGGAGAGATTATACTGTATGAATGCGGCTTTATTCGGTTATTTTTAAGAAGCTTCATTCCTTTTTCAAATTATGAACAATGCATATCTGAAATGCTATTATCGGGCCCTTGGGCAGCGAATTGCCTCCCACGAATTCTACACCAGAAAGAGAAGCGCGTTACCTCAGCGAAATGCGTGATCTCGAGGACTCCGCGGGCTTGGTAATTCAAAACATTCGAAGAGATGCGCGCGCGCAGTATTACGACTAATATGTTTCATATTTCAAGTCGATTAAGAGCATCTTTAACCTCCCTGCTCAAATGCAAGCAGCTTTAGCGCTCCTTTCCCTGAGCAATGCTATCTGGTTGCAACTGTTATGGTTTTTGTTCTCACCGCTGTCAATTTTAACGGAACAAAATTACATCGCTCTAAGTGAGTTATGTGCATTTTCTCCCTTTCTGTTGTCCGAACAGCGAGTGTTTATACTAGAAAGACGCAAATCTAATGAAAGAGTTTTTTGCTCGGAATTCTAATGCAAGTCACCCACACTAACGCAGAGAATATTAGTGAAGCACGACGGTACATTTTTATTATTAAGGTGACGGAACCGGAAGCTATTTTTTTGTGTTTGTCTATACGTTCTCATTATTTCGCGTTGACTTGCGGAGATCTAGGAGAGTTAAGCCGCTCTAAATTCACCATTTCTGCTCCTGATTTACAAGAACAGGGCTCACAAAATTTACCTTCGTCTGGCTCGGAAACTGAACACACCTTGTCAAGTAGATACGGCCTAATTGTTGTTCAAATCATCCTGAAATAACAGCGCGAATCTCAAAACGTATTCCTTCGCAGTTGCAACCGCCAACATATGACATGACTCTCGTCCGGGCTCCAGTCGGCCTGTACTACAGCAACAGTGACGTCTACTCTGTCCCTGAGGATGTTGCCAGACTCGAGAGTGAACTGCCCAACGTTGTGCGCAGCTACCTGGTGCCGGAAGAAGAGTTCACGCACTACGACTTTGCCCTGGGGATACATGCAGCAGATATGGTGTACAGGGACATGCTTCAGCTAATGGAACAGTACCCCAACCAGTAGAAATACCGATTTAAGCGAATGAACAATGATATAAAGTGTTTTGTTGCATACCGAGCCAGCAAGAGTTCTTGTTTGGCTCGTGAAGGCAAGTTCTCTTCTAAAGTGTCCATTTTGGCACAGAAGCAGGGTTTTTTAAACATTGCATCCTTAGAGCACAGAAAAGTTTTCATCCTTTGAACACAGCAACGGGAATCCGGCAGCAAGCTAAGCATTTTCGTTCTCTCATTAAAGCGCCTTTAGATTTCAGTAGGATTCTAAGTACATCATAGAGTCCCGTACTCTGGCATCTCAGATATTCATAAGATATTTTTATTTTGAGGCCTTAGTATAGACGCTTAGATAAGAGCTCTGCGCGTTTTAAGGATTTCATCTATTGTCATTGCCAAGTTTGGTAGGATATGTTTCAGCTTGGCAATTACAATGCTTGGTAAGAACGATTTTCTCTGGCCAATTTACTCATGCCGATATTTTTAACAACTACTGAGCCAACGTTTTGGCTGCCAGAAGGCCTCCGCCCAAGTGCTCGTCACACCGTCATGATAGATACTAACTGTAGTTCTTGTTGTTGAACGTGACATGCAGAGCACCACTTGCGTTCCAAATAGAGGTTTTCATTCATTGTTAGCTTTTTAAGCAAAGTATTTGAAATAATACGAAGCAATTTTAACGTAACATAAGATACAGTTCCGGCGGTCACAGAGTAAAAATTAAGAAGAAAACCCGCAACAGTCTGCATAGCTGCATTAACACGTTTACATGTTTTCGCATCAAGGTGGATGGAGTTAGACTTGATGAATTTATTCTACTTTATTATGCTTATTATTTATATGGTTAGTGAAGATGCCGGCTTCCTAAGTTTGCAGTCTCTCCTTTAAAGTTCACTCCATGTAAATCTCTCATCAACCTTAACGCTTAGCACCCATAAATCGTTTCGCAGCGTCGAACAAAATCAATCTGCAGTAAAGAAGAGTCCCTCATGCAAAATAAATGCAGCAAATATTCTTGTTCCCAGGTTCAAGGCCAGGAAACCTGTATTTGTTGTACAATAATACCGCTACGGTTGGACACGCACGTGAAACTGCATATTGGAAGGTCGAGAGAATACCACTTGGGTGTGATGCAGAGAAGAAAGTGAGATGGAAAGGCGAAAAGGTTAACCAGATGAAACACTGGCTCGCTACCGTTTGCTAGACGAAGGGAACGTGCGGGGTATGAAGAAAAGCCGGCTATGTTAAATATTAGGGCTGTGAAGTTTGGAACAACTTTGCGCGTGACAATGCAAAGCCTCTGACGCAGGTGCTACGTCCTCGATAGATGAAATAGTGCCTCTCAGGCCTTCAGAGAAACGATCGGCACTGCAACCTTGAGAGCGTCTATATCCGTCGGCGGGAGAAGGTAAGGACTCTCTAGTTCACCGCATAGCGCTTGTCTTTTGCACCGTACGCTCAGCATGCCGAGAGCAAGTGTTTAATAGTGGCTTCACCCCTGCAGCTTATGCAGCCAGGGATGTCGGCCATGACGAACGAGAAAGGTACTCGTTTTTGACTGCACCGTGAAGCAGCAGACGTCACGCCTTCACGTCGAGGCAGGCAGTACGCATGTCGAAGTTGAAAACCAGGGTCAATGGAATAAAGACATAAGTTAGAAAACTGGCGGTAAATCTATGAAGCGAGCGTAGTCTACTGCGATGTGGTCGGTAGCCTGTCCATTGCCTCCGATGCAGAAATTGCGACTGGTGCTCGACACCATCGTGGCAGCAACACCAAAAAGCCTCGTCAGCGTGATGGCTGCGCCTGACAGCGTAGTGCCGTGGTGGGGACACAATAGATCATGTCTTTTAATGATGACAAAGTTATTTAACCCTCCAATGTCTGGGACCAGTTCATCACGTGCTTCATGGCAAAGAGCGTCTAAAAGTCCTTGCAGGCTCTTCGTTGAGTCCCCAATAATAGCCTGTTGCTTAGGGCTCTCTTGACAGGTGCAGTCAACGGTGGCACGAAAAGTACCAGGTTCTGTCCCCCTCGATGAAATCGGATAATATGCCCTTACCTTCGCAACTGACGACCTCAAGGGAATGACTCCATGGCCCGAAGAACTGGAGCACTTCACTGAGCTGTGTGTGGAAATTGGCAGTCGGTATATACGATCATCAATTCCGACAGCTTCTAAATGCGCCTTTGACGTATTGGAGCAACGCCAGGCTTAATTAAATCAAATAGTTTGGGTGCTAAACGCGATGTTATGATGTTAACTACACAGTCGAGACAAGCGGTCAGAAGCGGGATATAATATGTGCACCCGGCGTCAAAGGTTTAGGGAGCATGCAAGTCACCAAAAACGTTTTGAACCAGCCATTGCACGCAAACTGAAATGAAGAAGGGGAACCGATGCATTAATTTGTGAACATGACAGAACAACTGTCATTTTAGGGCTGTGCGTCATGGCTAATAATTAATTAATAATTGGTTTTTGGGGAAAGGAAATGGTGCAGTATCTGTCTCATATATCGTTGGACACCTAAACCGCGCCGTAAGGGAAGGGACAAGGGAGGAAGTGAAAGAAGAAGGGAAGAAGGAGGTGCCGTAGTGGAGGGCTCCGGAATAATTTCGACCACCTGGGGATCTTTAACGTGCACTGACATCGCACAGCACACGGGCGCCTTAGCGTTTTTCCTCCATAAAAACGCAGCCGCCGCGGTCGGGTTCGAAACATGGCTACACGGAAATAGCCTTTCTCAGGGAATCACGTGCCGCATAAACTTTTGACGCCTGTGGTGAACCTATACTTTATAAGGCTCCAGACACGACTGCATGCGTGTAAGCACCATCCTTTCCATGACTTCCCATTTAGCATTAGAAATTAGCCCTTTATTAAGGTGCCATGACATTTATCAGGATATTTCGTAAGCGCTTTGATAAAGTAATTCAATGTGCCACACAATCGTGTAAAAAGCATGAGCGATTACCTACTGTCTCCAGAATACCGAATATATAGAGAAGAGGATTTAAAGGCGGCTTTGTACCTATTTCACGCAACCCGTATTACGCATAACACTCTTGCCTCTCATCCGGCTAGGCCGCGCCCCATATTACCATGGGAATCAGAAAGTATCTTCTAAATTTAAGTTAGTGGTCTAGGTTAATGTCCCTCACGGTTTATATTCTCGTCTTTCCACTGCAAGCGTTTACAGGGCCCTGAAAATCCGCTTTCCGAATGCGTGTTTTTCTTTTCGGGAACGACATTCTGCCCCAAATGAGCTTTTCTTTGCATAATTGTTTGCGTGTTTTCGGCGGTTTTCGGCGGTTTTCTCATTTTTGTGTGTAAATGATGCCCTCGCTGAAGGAGGGTACTTTTAAAACCACCTCATATCTTTTATTCCTGGCCTAAAGGTACGAAGGCAATACAATAGTGGCGAGGATGTAATAAATATAAGGAGAAACAGAGTATGAATGCTTAGGTGAAAACGAACCAGAAAAATTCAATCACTAAGTTGTGAAAAATGAGCAGAGGCTCAAACAAAAGAGAAAAGCGAAGTTGGCAAGCAAAGGTCTAAGCACAAAAAAATGTAAGAACCCAGCAACGTAATCATAACGACTTTTATGGCCTAGTTCGTTACTGAACCAGTCGTGCAGTCGTATTTCTTTTTTTTTTGTCTGGAGCTCCGATAAGGCAAAGACCCTTTGCACAGCTTCTTAATATTGCGCTGACCAAAGCCACTGAATAACTCTCCTCCACGCTCTTATTGATCAGGAGAAAGGCCTTGGAGACGTTACGGTGTCCTAACTGCCATATCGGCCCATACATCTTTGTTCAAAGGCCCAAAATGAGCGAAGGCGTTGAGTGACATAACCCTATAAGGTAAAAAGTGGATAGGATCCCTCCAATAGCTTGAGCTAAATGAAGGACAGCACTTTTTTTTCTTGTTCTCGGGTTCCTTGAAAAAAGGTCATTACATCCCCATGCCTTATTAGCGCCGCGAATGAGAGTTGTTGGGTGTAAAAGTCTTGTTTTCAGCACAGCAACAAAATAACAGTTTAAAATTTAAAAGATTTTCCCAGCGATGAAGTTGCACGATTTCTGTAATAACTGAATTTTCACAAGAAAAACAAATCATCCATCCTGTTTCAACGGTGATAAAACCATGAAAGTCTGTTCGGAAATTACTCCGCGTTTTGAGGCTGATCGTCGCAAAGACGACGGTACCTTCTCATTTGTTCTGCAAGCCTGCACAAAGTTCTCGCCTGTGAAACAGAAGTGAAGCTTGTTGTGCTTCAAAGCGCGCTGAACGAGACCAACAGCCAGTAACGAGATATCCAGAGGAGGACTAGCTCTCCTACCTGCTATATTTTGGTGATTTTGGGAGAGAATGACTACAAGGATCACCCTTGTTTTCAATAGAATAGGAATTGAGGTTTATTCAGGACTGCTGTTTGGCTGCTGTTGCATAGATGGCGCTAGCTGCAGGTCCTTGTTAGCTGAAGACTATACGGAGCGATGACGTGACCGCAACAGAAGCGGCGCTGCCTATGTGCGTATACGTAGCACGCTCTTCTTTAGCAAAAAATTGGAGGGGACACTTAAGCTCCGCCCTAAGGATATGACGCGAAAGCGTGAATGAGTTAATGCTAATATATGTGGAATTTGTCATTCTCAACTCCACATTCATATGTCCGTGGGTATCCTCATACCAATTCTTGCGCAATGGTACAGCGGTTAAGAGATGCTCCACTGCCCTGCGATTGCAGGCGCTGAAACCAGTGGGACTTGTGCGACCGTAGTTGCTTTTTGCGAGCAGCCTCTCGCGGTACTCAGTTTGCCCACAACTGAGTGCGCAGACTGTGATGACACCTACAAGGTCACGTGACCTAAGTTACTTATTTGGGTTGCTTCTCCGGCAGGTGGCTACCTGGGCCACCCTACGCCACCCTATTTTTCACTCACAACACCGACAACGCCAACGCTGGATTTTCTGCGTAATGGGGCTTTTAACGCTACCGCGTTAAAAATTAACAAGATTGCACATAAGGATATCAAGGTTATCTGAAGTACTGCTTGTGCTTGGATAAAGCGCAGCAGGCTTTATCTTTCTTCTTGAGCTATTTTTATGAGGTGCGCGAAGATGTACTTGATGCTGCCACGGAGGACCACGTAAGTACTCTGGGCTCTGTTAAGGAAGGCTTCAGCCGATTAACTCGTAGTCCTTTGGGCGAAGTTCGGCCAGCAGGACGTTCTGCTGTTCAGAGTCACAGGTGGATTTGATTACGTATGAAGATTCATCTGGTGTCCGTCCTGACGGGGGCATGATTTGGACGCCGAGGGAGAGACTGACGACACGGACTAGCCCAGGTGTGAACAGAAGAAGAGCTGAGGTTGATTGAGAATTGGGGTTTGGTAGCTGTTGCCTACATGGTGACATCTGCGGGGCCTTGTTAGGCCAGGAGTATACGGAGAGATGGCGTGACCGCAACAGAGAAGGCGCTGACGGTGTGCATATACTAACACCACCTTCCTGAAATTTGTTGAAGCGCAATCTAAACGCTAGCTGTCAATACATCTACTCGAAGTGCTAGCTGAGTAGGAAAATTTCCTACGGGTGCATTTATACCTTGCACCCGTAGGTGAGACCTATTTACTGATTCAAAATAACTGGCAGACTCGTATACGAAGGATTACATAAGGGGATTTGAAAACACATTACAAATGGTGACAAGCAGGCAAAAAAATATCTCTTTACAAAAGAAAAATGTACGCTGGAGTATTGCCCAGCACCACCGGCGGAAATCAAGCCCACCAGAAAAAATTATAACTTCGCCTTGTTAGTACCGCAGCACACTGTCTCAGCATTCCAGACAAGCGTGCTCACGATTGCCCACGAAAGCAGTCGCAATGCGTTTGCGAGTTTACCACTTGTGATTAACGTCGTGCATAGGGGTCTGGGAGTAAATGCACTCAAGGAGCGTTGGCTTGTTACGTCGAAGATCTAGAGTGGTTTGAGAAAGTTGTCATATTCTGTTATGTGGTCCCGTGCGTCTTCCAGTGGGCGCACTTATAGATGAGAGAGCTGGGACACCGAAGCTGTCGCACTTAACTTTTGTTAAAATTAAACAGCGCTACACATTCAGACGAATACACAGAAAGACAGGACAGGATAGGCGCTGTCTTGCAATGTCTTTCAAAAAAAAAATTGCATCACAAACTAGCCATGTAACGTGTTTTATATGTCGCACTTAGCATGAATTGAAATACACACAAAGCATAGATTTTGTTCAGTGCTGCAAACGAAGCAGTTCATTTTTATTAATGCGTTAGCATTATAACCCCCGTTGAAAGAATTTGCCCTTCCATCCGTTGGTAAGAAGCGTTGGTTGGCAGATAGAAAAAGTGTATCGAGGAAAGTTCCCCTCTTTACTTTAAGAGGAGTGAGTAGGAGAGGACAGATGAAGAGAGGATCCGAGGCGACGTGCGGTGAATGGGGAAAGTGGAAAGTTAGGCGTTTCACACGGTGATTGACGGAGTGAATCACGCCATCCTATCGCACTGCTTGAATAGGTCAGCGGCAGCGGCAGCTCAGCCTGGTGGGAACGCTACAGCTAAAGTATGCTCTGCTGAATCAATCGCATTGATCGTGTATAAGTTTTTCTCAGCAGGCGTATATATTAGTGATTCTTTTTGCGCGTTTCTAAATGGCATTTATTCCGATATCCTTTGCATTTTTCATGTTTGTTTTTCACCACTAAGCAGCAGTGCTTTTCTTGCTTTACTGTTCTTCAGTATTATATTACCTCTATTTTGGAAACAACTGCTAAATAGTTCACCCCTCATGCTACGCTTCATTGAGAGGCTTTTAAAGCATAAGAGATAAAAAAATTATGATAGAGGTTCGGAAGCACCTGCCAGTAAAATTTACGCAAAGCGTCCAGAATTCAATTTGTCCACATCACATTTTTGTTCACTTTCAGTGCTAACGAGAAATATTTTCTAGAAAGAAAGCAGCCATGACCACATTGTTTTGTTTTTCTGGAAAACAGACATTTTGCATAGGTGGTTCGGGCTCACTATTCCTCGTTTTGTGTAGTAATGGCGTCAGTGAGTGTGACGATAAAATTCTCTCGAACACTTCGACTTTCTTTAGGATGCTATTGCGCCCCCTGCGTTTAAAATATGCGGAATGGTTGTGTGCCGGCACATTTTTTATCCTTTTCTTCCCAATAAGGGAGAACTGTTAGCGTGGGCAAGACGAACACTATAATGACTCTTGAGCTGGTGAGAATAGCGGGATTTGGAAAAGATTACGATGTGGCACGGTTGTGACGCTCACATCTTTGAATCAAACCCAGTTAGTAGCCGCCATGCCAGTTTTCTTATGTCATAACAAAACCTTGTGCCTCAAAATTGGCGAACAGATGTTTTATTTTTTGTCCAGGCAGAGCATTCTGGAGAACCGGTACTAAAAATGTCTCTTTATTAATTATGCTTCAATGTGATAAACTAAATTGCGAAAATGATTTACCTTCGACATTCGTTAGGCAAACAAAACGAAAACAGTTGTTGGCCACACCACGTCTTTACCTAAGTAATGATTTATATCGGCACCCTAATGGTTGAGCAAGATTCAGCAGCAGTTAGCACTGCTGCTGAACTCTACTAAGTACTACGCCTATTGTGGTTTCTGGACATGCAGCGGTTCAACGGCACATAATCAAAGTCCCGTAAAGTAACAAAGTAGGCTAAGTACAAGATCCTTCTTTTCATTTGTACGTTTGTTTTACCAGTTGAAAAGATCAAAATGCAATGGGAACTAAGCTCGCACGGCCACTAAATAAACGAATCTATTATGTTGTGCTGGAAGCACCTTTAACCCACAACGCACAAAGAATTCCTCTTTATGGACTCAGAGACTAATTACACGAGGCCCTAAACTGACGCCTCCTTTTTTATAAAAACTGGCTCAACCTAAAAGGCACCACACGCGTTACTTTCAGAGCTGTCGGTTAAAGGACACGCAAACAAGCAAAACCGTCCTCATCATAGAGACGGCCGTTGTATCCACGTGTCCACGTGCCAACCAGCGGTGCCCCGTTTACGCATCGCACCGCACTAATCGCGTCTCCACATCCCTTTGTCTTTCTTTGTCTTCGTCTTATTCCATCTGCGGCGTTGGGGAGTGCGACGCATTGAGCGACCATGTTGATTACGAGACGGTGAGGGGAGACAGCTCCGAAAGCGGGTCGCCATCTTTCTTCTTCGCGGGCCACCGTGGCGGGCGTGCGGTGACGGCCAGACGACAGGCACGCGCCGGCGCAGACGGACAGTTTGTCTTCAGCGCCAAGCCTTTCTCCCTTCCCTTATTTTCTCTCTCTCGCTCTTTCTCTGTCTGACGTGCCTGGCGACCCTGAAGCCTGAGATATTTCAGCGCTGGGCCCCGGGTTTTATTGCGGCCCGCTTGCCCCGAAGCCATCCGGCGAGTTTGTTGGCGTGCGGAACTCGGGGTGCTGAACTGTCCATCTGACGAAGAACTGCATGCCGGAAATGCTTGTCGCTTGCACATAGCGACTTTGTTAATGGGGCTTTGGCGCAACCGTCGCCGGCAGGAATGCTTGGCACGGCGATTGACTGAATCGCTATAAGGTGTCACAAGTTACGCTACGCGTGTTATTGGCGGGGGTGGTGTTGGCATTTTTCCAGGACTGACCAGACTACGCGCGCACTGCGAGAGCAACAAGTCACGTGAACCAGTATTGCAGCGTTAGGTGATGTTCCGTGAGCTGACACTTCAGACTCAGGAAAAGGAAAAGTGGTTTCGTCCTACTTGCTGGTCCAGATTTTGTTTGTTTGTCTCTAGTAAAAGGTGAGCAGAAAATATTTTCAATAGAGAGTTGGCCCGCGGAAGGCTGTTAATCTTTTCTCCTTTCGTGAGAAGGCCATGGACAAGATCGTGGTTAGCTTCGCGTATTAAACAAAATCTGTGCCATGTAGAAGATATACCATCCTTAGTCATTATTATCAGTGTAATTTATGAAGTCACGGACCACGAACAAAGTCCATGAAACAACATAAATAGTTTCTTGGAATCTTGTAAAGTTTTAAAGAGAGCAATGAAAATTTTGTACTCTTCTTGCTAGGAAGATTTTCAGTAAGACAGTTTCATTCGGCTTGACTGGCGTCAGGCGGTGATACCGTAAAATGGTGCTGAAGTCAGTTAATCCTCGCCTACAAGCAGATCTGGCGAAATCATGATGACCTGAAGATTTGAACTCCGCCGAATATCGCCTCCGTTCAATGCCGCTTGGTTTAACGCGGGTTACTGCAGCCATTAGAA
>JARKHS020031033.1:0-33294 GCA_030143305.2 Amblyomma americanum
AGCTCCGATAAGGCAAAGACCCTTTGCACAGCTTCTTAATATTGCGCTGACCAAAGCCACTGAATAACTCTCCTCCACGCTCTTACTGATCAGGAGAAAGGCCTTGGAGACGTTACGGTGTCCTAAATGCCATATCGGCCCATACATCTTTCTTCAAAGGCCCAAAATGAGCGAAGGCGTTGAGTGACATAACCCTATAAGGTAAAAAGTGGATATGATCCCTCCAATAGCTTGAGCTAAAGCGAAGGCGTTGAGTGACATAACCCTATAAGGTAAAAAGTGGATATGATCCCTCCAATAGCTTGAGCTAAATGAAGGACAGCACTTTTTTTTCTTGTTCTCGGGTTCCTTGAAAAAAGGTCATTACATCCCCATGCCTTATTAGCGCCGCGAATGAGAGTTGTTGGTTGTAAATGTCTTGTTTTCAGCACAGCAACAAAATAACAGTTTAAAATTTAAAAGATTTTCTCAGCGATGAAGTTGCACGATTTCTGTAATAACTGAATTTTCACAAGAAAAACAAATCATCCATCCTGTTTCAACGGTGATAAAACCATGAAAGTCTGTTCGGAAATTACTCCGCGTTTTGAGGCTGATCGTCGCAAAGACGACGGTACCTTCTCATTTGTTCTGGTAAGCCTGCACAAAGTTCTCGCCTGTGAAACAGAAGTGAAGCTTGTTGTGCTTCAAAGCGCGCTGAATGAGACCAACAGCCAGTAACGAGATGTCCAGAGGAGGACTAGCTCTCCTACCTGCTATATTTTGGTGATTTTGGGAGAGAATGACTACAAGGATCACCCTTGTTTTCAATAGAATAGGAATTGAGGTTTATTCATGACTGCTGTTTGGCTGCCGTTGCATAGATGGCGCTAGCTGCAGGTCCTTGTTAGCTGAAGACTATACGGAGCGATGACGTGACCACAACAGAAGCGGCGCTGCCTATGTGCGTATACGTAGCACGCTCTTCTTTAGCAAAAAATTGGAGGGGACACTTAATCTCCGCCCTAAGGATATGACGCGAAAGCGTGAATGAGTTAATGCTAATATATGTGGAATTTGTCATTCTCAACTCCACATTCATATGTCCGTGGGTATCCTCATACCAATTCTTGCGCAATGGTACAGCGGTTAAGAGATGCTCCACTGCCCTGCGATTGCAGGCGCTGAAACCAGTGGGACTTGTGCGACCGTAGTTGCTTTTTGCGAGCAGCCTCTCGCGGTACTCAGTTTGCCCACAACTGAGTGCGCAGACTGTGATGACACCACAAGGTCACGTGACCTAAGTTACTTATTTGGGTTGCTTCTCCGGCAGGTGGCTACCTGGGCCACCCTACGCCACCCTATTTTTCACTCTCAACACCGTCAACGCCAACGCTGGATTTTCTGCGTAATGGGGCTTTTAACGCTACCGCGTTAAAAATTAACAAGATTGCACATAAGGATATCAAGGTTATCTGAAGTACTGCTTGTGCTTGGATAAAGCGCAGCAGGCTTTATCTTTCTTCTTGAGCTATTTTTATGAGGTGCGCGAAGATGTACTTGATGCTGCCACGGAGGACCACGTAAGTTCTCTGGGCTCTGTTAAGGAAGGCTTCAGCCGATTAACTCGTAGTCCTTTGGGCGAAGTTCGGCCAGCAGGACGTTCTGCTGTTCAGAGTCACAGGTGGATTTGATTACGTATGAAGATTCATCTGGTGTCCGTCCTGACGGGGGCATGATTTGGACGCCGAGGGAGAGACTGACGACACGGACTAGCCCAGGTGTGAACAGAAGAAGAGCTGAGGTTGATTGAGAATTGGGGTTTGGTAGCTGTTGCCTACATGGTGACATCTGCGGGGCCTTGTTAGGCCAGGAGTATACGGAGAGATGGCGTGACCGCAACAGAGAAGGCGCTGACGGTGTGCATATACTAACACCACCTTCCTGAAATTTGTTGAAGCGCAATCTAAACGCTAGCTGTCAATACATCTACTCGAAGTGCTAGCTGAGTAGGAAAATTTCCTACGGGTGCATTTATACCTTGCACCCGTAGGTGAGACCTATTTACTGATTCAAAATAACTGGCAGACTCGTATACGAAGGATTACATAAGGGGATTTGAAAACACATTACAAATGGTGACAAGCAGGCAAAAAAATATCTCTTTACAAAAGAAAAATGTACGCTGGAGTATTGCCCAGCACCACCGGCGGAAATCAAGCCCACCAGAAAAAATTATAACTTCGCCTTGTTAGTACCGCAGCACACTGTCTCAGCATTCCAGACAAGCGTGCTCACGATTGCCCACGAAAGCAGTCGCAATGCGTTTGCGAGTTTACCACTTGTGATTAACGTCGTGCATAGGGGTCTGGGAGTAAATGCACTCAAGGAGCGTTGGCTTGTTACGTCGAAGATCTAGAGTGGTTTGAGAAAGTTGTCATATTCTGTTATGTGGTCCCGTGCGTCTTCCAGTGGGCGCACTTATAGATGAGAGAGCTGGGACACCGAAGCTGTCGCACTTAACTTTTGTTAAAATTAAACAGCGCTACACATTCAGACGAATACACAGAAAGACAGGACAGGATAGGCGCTGTCTTGCAATGTCTTTCAAAAAAAAAATTGCATCACAAACTAGCCATGTAACGTGTTTTATATGTCGCACTTAGCATGAATTGAAATACACACAAAGCATAGATTTTGTTCAGTGCTGCAAACGAAGCAGTTCATTTTTATTAATGCGTTAGCATTATAACCCCCGTTGAAAGAATTTGCCCTTCCATCCGTTGGTAAGAAGCGTTGGTTGGCAGATAGAAAAAGTGTATCGAGGAAAGTTCCCCTCTTTACTTTAAGAGGAGTGAGTAGGAGAGGACAGATGAAGAGAGGATCCGAGGCGACGTGCGGTGAATGGGTAAAGTGGAAAGTTAGGCGTTTCACACGGTGATTGACGGAGTGAATCACGCCATCCTATCGCACTGCTTGAATAGGTCAGCGGCAGCGGCAGCTCAGCCTGGTGGGAACGCTACAGCTAAAGTATGCTCTGCTGAATCAATCGCATTGATCGTGTATAAGTTTTTCTCAGCAGGCGTATATATTAGTGATTCTTTTTGCGCGTTTCTAAATGGCATTTATTCCGATATCCTTTGCATTTTTCATGTTTGTTTTTCACCACTAAGCAGCAGTGCTTTTCTTGCTTTACTGTTCTTCAGTATTATATTACCTCTATTTTGGAAACAACTGCTAAATAGTTCACCCCTCATGCTACGCTTCATTGAGAGGCTTTTAAAGCATAAGAGATAAAAAAATTATGATAGAGGTTCGGAAGCACCTGCCAGTAAAATTTACGCAAAGCGTCCAGAATTCAATTTGTCCACATCACATTTTTGTTCACTTTCAGTGCTAACGAGAAATATTTTCTAGAAAGAAAGCAGCCATGACCACATTGTTTTGTTTTTCTGGAAAACAGACATTTTGCATAGGTGGTTCGGGCTCACTATTCCTCGTTTTGTGTAGTAATGGCGTCAGTGAGTGTGACGATAAAATTCTC
Organism: Amblyomma americanum; assembly: GCA_030143305.2. Classification (NCBI taxonomy): domain Eukaryota; kingdom Metazoa; phylum Arthropoda; class Arachnida; order Ixodida; family Ixodidae; genus Amblyomma; species Amblyomma americanum. The sequence continues at coordinate 3,524 of JARKHS020031033.1, forward strand.
TCGAACACTTCGACTTTCTTTAGGATGCTATTGCGCCCCCTGCGTTTAAAATATGCGGAATGGTTGTGTGCCGGCACATTTTTTATCCTTTTCTTCCCAATAAGGGAGAACTGTTAGCGTGGGCAAGACGAACACTATAATGACTCTTGAGCTGGTGAGAATAGCGGGATTTGGAAAAGATTACGATGTGGCACGGTTGTGACGCTCACATCTTTGAATCAAACCCAGTTAGTAGCCGCCATGCCAGTTTTCTTATGTCATAACAAAACCTTGTGCCTCAAAATTGGCGAACAGATGTTTTATTTTTTGTCCAGGCAGAGCATTCTGGAGAACCGGTACTAAAAATGTCTCTTTATTAATTATGCTTCAATGTGATAAACTAAATTGCGAAAATGATTTACCTTCGACATTCGTTAGGCAAACAAAACGAAAACAGTTGTTGGCCACACCACGTCTTTACCTAAGTAATGATTTATATCGGCACCCTAATGGTTGAGCAAGATTCAGCAGCAGTTAGCACTGCTGCTGAACTCTACTAAGTACTACGCCTATTGTGGTTTCTGGACATGCAGCGGTTCAACGGCACATAATCAAAGTCCCGTAAAGTAACAAAGTAGGCTAAGTACAAGATCCTTCTTTTCATTTGTACGTTTGTTTTACCAGTTGAAAAGATCAAAATGCAATGGGAACTAAGCTCGCACGGCCACTAAATAAACGAATCTATTATGTTGTGCTGGAAGCACCTTTAACCCACAACGCACAAAGAATTCCTCTTTATGGACTCAGAGACTAATTACACGAGGCCCTAAACTGACGCCTCCTTTTTTATAAAAACTGGCTCAACCTAAAAGGCACCACACGCGTTACTTTCAGAGCTGTCGGTTAAAGGACACGCAAACAAGCAAAACCGTCCTCATCATAGAGACGGCCGTTGTATCCACGTGTCCACGTGCCAACCAGCGGTGCCCCGTTTACGCATCGCACCGCACTAATCGCGTCTCCACATCCCTTTGTCTTTCTTTGTCTTCGTCTTATTCCATCTGCGGCGTTGGGGAGTGCGACGCATTGAGCGACCATGTTGATTACGAGACGGTGAGGGGAGACAGCTCCGAAAGCGGGTCGCCATCTTTCTTCTTCGCGGGCCACCGTGGCGGGCGTGCGGTGACGGCCAGACGACAGGCACGCGCCGGCGCAGACGGACAGTTTGTCTTCAGCGCCAAGCCTTTCTCCCTTCCCTTATTTTCTCTCTCTCGCTCTTTCTCTGTCTGACGTGCCTGGCGACCCTGAAGCCTGAGATATTTCAGCGCTGGGCCCCGGGTTTTATTGCGGCCCGCTTGCCCCGAAGCCATCCGGCGAGTTTGTTGGCGTGCGGAACTCGGGGTGCTGAACTGTCCATCTGACGAAGAACTGCATGCCGGAAATGCTTGTCGCTTGCACATAGCGACTTTGTTAATGGGGCTTTGGCGCAACCGTCGCCGGCAGGAATGCTTGGCACGGCGATTGACTGAATCGCTATAAGGTGTCACAAGTTACGCTACGCGTGTTATTGGCGGGGGTGGTGTTGCATTTTTCCAGGACTGACCAGACTACGCGCGCACTGCGAGAGCAACAAGTCACGTGAACCAGTATTGCAGCGTTAGGTGATGTTCCGTGAGCTGACACTTCAGACTCAGGAAAAGGAAAAGTGGTTTCGTCCTACTTGCTGGTCCAGATTTTGTTTGTTTGTCTCTAGTAAAAGGTGAGCAGAAAATATTTTCAATAGAGAGTTGGCCCGCGGAAGGCTGTTAATCTTTTCTCCTTTCGTGAGAAGGCCATGGACAAGATCGTGGTTAGCTTCGCGTATTAAACAAAATCTGTGCCATGTAGAAGATATACCATCCTTAGTCATTATTATCAGTGTAATTTATGAAGTCACGGACCACGAACAAAGTCCATGAAACAACATAAATAGTTTCTTGGAATCTTGTAAAGTTTTAAAGAGAGCAATGAAAATTTTGTACTCTTCTTGCTAGGAAGATTTTCAGTAAGACAGTTTCATTCGGCTTGACTGGCGTCAGGCGGTGATACCGTAAAATGGTGCTGAAGTCAGTTAATCCTCGCCTACAAGCAGATCTGGCGAAATCATGATGACCTGAAGATTTGAACTCCGCCGAATATCGCCTCCGTTCAATGCCGCTTGGTTTAACGCGGGTTACTGCAGCCATTAGAACCGCGTAGTGATTGTGGAATAATTTGTCACTGCATTAAACTTGCATAGGGATTAATATCTTGGTTGGGGCTAGTTAGTGAATCATCATGGAAAGCTGCAGCGTGAAGCAACAAGGCCGAAAGAGAGAGACGAGAACACAGGACAAGCGCTTGTTCTTTGTTCTCGTGTCTCTCTTTCATTCTTGCTGCTTCGTGCTGGCGCTTTTCATGGTGCATAGGGAGAGTGTCATTATTAAAGTAACGTTTTCATCGCCTCAGTTAATCTTCAGTAGGTATGATGACGGTCACGTCAAGAGACGCAAGGGTTTATTGTTTGTTTGTACAGCGTAATCTGATTAATTTCTCGGATCAGCCGTCCGTGCACTGGTAACGGCAGATTAATGTAAGCCTAATTGTGTCAGCCAGGTTTGCAGCTGTTATATCTACTCGTCGCGGTTGCTCAGTGGTTAGGGAGCTCGGAGACTACAGAGCCGGAGATCCCAGGTTGGAAGCCGGCCACGGCGGCCGCGTTTCTACGGAGGCGAAGCGCAAAACGCGATGTCAATGCGCGTTGAGAATCCCAAGGGGGCGAAATTGTTCCGCAGCCGTTCACTACAGCACCTGTTTACTTCTTTCTTCTTTAACCCCCTCCGTTATCCCTTCCATTACTGCGTGGTTGAAGTGTTCACCGAGAGGTGAGACAGTTACTGCGCCAATTCCTTTCCACAACAAGAATTTTTTGTTACATCTTGTGGCTCCCATTCAGTAACAATTTAACGCATAACAGCAACAATGAATGCAGGATTTCATTTACATCATTCTCTGAAAACAAGAATGCAGGGTTGCTATTTATGGAAGATGTGTAATGAAAATACTCTAAACGCAAAAGCGTTAAGTAAGCTGTCCTCTAGCGCACCCCCTCTTATTGAAAAGGGTGCGCTAGAGAAGAGCTTCCTCCTTTTTTACTCCCATGTAGGCGTATTGATGCTCAGAGTGTAGCGCTTATCGCTCGTTCGGTTATTCAGCGCCTAGAAAGCTGCCAAGATGGCTTTAGGCATAAATTTATTGGACTCCTTGTTCCTGACTCATCGCATGGCACGCGACAGCTCTGGAGCGTACGTCACCCTCATCAGCACTTTTTTACGACGACAGTGCTGAGGCCATGAAAAGCTCGGGTCAGGTAAAAGAGGTTTTGGGCAAACAGTGAATTAAGATTTATTTGCAGCTACTGCCGCGCTTCTCTTCAACATCTGCTGCCAGTTTGTTCGGAAAAGCCTAGTTGTTCTGTTGCGATTGAAAAGGCACTTTTATTTCTGTGTGATTCACATTATGTGAACATACTGTAGCCATCCAACCGGAACCCCTTTCTGGTTAACATCCCTGCCTTTCCCTCCTCCTCTTTATCTATCTATCTACTGTAGCCATCACGTTCACTGCGTCTTCACTCTTAGAAAAAAAGTTAGTAGAAGGGCAGTAGCGGCTGCTGTTACTACCTTTTTTTTACCAGTTACTACCTTTTTTGAACAGTTTCTACATTTATGCTATCTTCTTTCGACCTCGATGAAAAAGAAGGTTGTAAAAAGGTAGTAAGTATGGCTGTTACTACCTTTTTTGACTGTTACTACCTTTGTGCTACCTCATTACCACCTCATAGAAAGCAGAGGTAGTAAATGCGGCGGCTACTCGTATGACCCATCCGGAACGAAAGTCGGCGAAAATGCATACAGTAGGAGGTATACAATATTGAAGGTTCGAATCCCTGTAGAGAGCTAGCCTACAACCTAAGAGGCGTATGGTATATGCGGTGAGAAATCGTATGACACCACCAGCAGCGGTGCACAATAAACGGCTACGTCAAAATTTCGATACGAAAGTCTTGAAAAACTGCCGCCACTTGCACGTGCGCCAGTGGTGCGCTCTCACCCCTCGCGCTTCTGGTCACATGTATGGCGCCCGCTTACAGGTTGGTAATAAGCTAGTTCGAGTGCCATTTTTTGCATTGGTTTTGGTTTTGTCGAAGTTCGTATAAGAGCTCTTTTTATAACTCTGGACACAAATTTTTCCAAAGCAAAGAGTTGCAGTGATGAGGCAGGACCTGCGTCTTACCCAGCATTCTGATTAGAGGTTGCTTTTACTCCTATCTAGAGGTAAACGTCGCTTATGGTAGTTCCTGTCTCTGCCTTCAAAGGTATTAAATGAAATTAAAGTATAGTCTGTTACTACCCTCGGAGGTAGTAAATGCTACTAAGCGTAGTTCCTGTTACGATCTTCACAGGTAGTGAATGTTACAAAAGGTGGTCCTTGTAACTACCATTGAATGTAGTAACTGATTTTAAACGTAGTTGCTGTTACTGCGTTCTGAGGTAGTAAATGCTACTAAGGGTAGTTGAAGACACTACCCCAAGGGTAGTAACTGTTACAAGAGGTAAGTCCTGTTGCTACGCCTGAAAGGTAGTATCCGTAACTACCTTGCAGTTACTACCTACAGTTACTACCTAGGGTTTAACATATGTGACAAGTAGTTACTACCCTGAAAGTTAGTAACTACAGCTACCTTTTTTTTTAGAGTGTAGGTCTCCGTTGAGACGCGGCGCGTCTGAATTGCAGTTCAATAATTCGCAGTGTTGTCTTTGATTTTCCGTCCGTAATGAGAAAGTATGCATGTAGAAGCAGAAATTAAAGGAGATGAGAATAAACATGGCGCTAGAACTAGCTGAGTTTTCTCAGGCGGAATAAATATTACATACCCTTTTATTTGAAAGACTGCTCTAGGCCTAAAGCTGCTATATCAAACGTTTTTTTTTAAATACGTGTGCCCTGGTCTAGGCAGCTGAGGAGAACATTTTTGTGATAGCGCCGATAGTAGTCTTTCGTCTCTTAGATTTCTATTTTTCGAACAGATCTTGGCACGAAACAAAATAAATAACTGCAGGAATTTGCTGGACGAAACCCATCGCATGTCATTATTTTCACTGACGTTTAATTACACAACCAAATATTTAAACATTATCTATATTTGAATATTTAAGAACCTTTATAGTCACTGAGAACGGCTCTTTCCTCTTCTGTTGAGCATCCGCCAGTTAATGTGGCAGCCTACGCTGCAGCGCATTTACAACAAAGCATTTTACAACAAAAAGTATTTTACAGCAAACCGCTTTTACAAACGAACGTTGTATTCCTATGCCTTTCATGATTTGAGAAAATCTTCGCTTGATTCACATTTCCCTAAGCGCCACGGCATTTTCCCCACGGCTACTAACAGTGATTCTGAAGTAACTACCTGTGTATTCAAATGCTTCCTATAATTGCGTCTGCTTTATTTTGGCTGCGAATGAATTTAAGAATGTGCACAAGCCCAAGTAAAGGTCCGGTGGTTGACTCATGTCAACGAACGACTCAAATTTCTTTTTCTCATGAATAAATGTGTTCATAGCAGATAAAACAAAAAGTATTGTAACCGTAGCATACATGTGACAATGTTACTAGATACCGACGAAGCATTCCCAGGACTTTGCGAACTCAAAGGGGGCAAGAAAGGGCGACACTCAACTTTCTTTGCTTATCGAAAACAAAGAAAAAACAAAAGAGGAAATAAAGGGTTAATCTAAACATGTGTTTCGAACACCTCGTCGTCGACATTAATGATGGCTACACGAAGCAAACACCCTCCCTTGTCGCCCTCTCCGTCGAGTGCTGCTTTGTCCGCGGAGCCTGCGTTGTGAAATCTCGATCGAGCTTGTTCATTTGCGATGCCCAGTGCACTCCCAAGCCACCGGCGGTATCGACGTTTCCGATTCATTTCCGATGCGGTGATTTGTCTCAGGATTGTTACTGCTGACAAGGCTCATCCTGCTTTCTTTTTTACTCTCGTTGATCCTAATTCTGCCTTGCAGAATTTATGCCAAAACTACTTCTTTTTCCCGCCCACGCTTCGTTTCGTCGCTTTCGCATCCGCCGCCTTATTCTTTTTTTCTTTCCTTCCTTCCTCCTTAACGGCGTCTGTAATGCGGAGTACAACGACACCCGAAATGACCATCGAACGACCTGGAGCGGAATTCCAAACAGGTTGCCCCACGCACGGCCCACAGGCGCTGTCGCTGGAGAGTTGGGATCGATACCGCGGCGGGGATGGTCTCGAATGCCCTTCTTACCCAATTCTCGCTCCCTTCTCACGCCTCGTTGTCAGACTTCTTTTTGTTTCTCTGGCGCTCTACAGATCGCTCTTTTCAGGTAGCGCAGGCGCATTGGGTGGAAGTTATTTCTGGAAATGCGTCACCATAGCGCCATCACGCACTCCCACTGTTCTCGAGGTGATGAAAGGTGAATGCGTTGCCAGCCGTATTCCCCGTATTCGCCGTCGCTGCCTTTCGCCTATGCAGAGTGCGCAACGCGGTGTTCCTTCGGCTGTTCATTGATCTCAGTGTGCTTCTTAAGCTTGTGAAGCATACAAGTAGAATAACCTCGACTTAGGAGAGTAGAAGCTGGAAACCCACACAGCCTCGCGGTTGTACCATTCCCCATTATTTCACCGCAGAGGTGCCGGTCATGAGAATGACGTCATCCTGGTCTTCATCGACTACAAAGGCCACATCTGCGAACCCCTGCACCACAATAGCGTACTGAACAGCAATTTAAACCTGGGACGGAACACCTAGTAATGGAGGTTTTCTTTTTTTCAGAATTAAAGCATATATTGTGGTGTATAAGCAGTGATTTTGTACAGTGCCTGATCTTCGCAGGCTATAGTATCCTCTGTATCCTCTGTACGCTCTGTAAGGGACTCGAAACTAAACGTGACTAGTATTGCATCGGGGAAAGTGCCATTAATTGCCATATTGAGTATTGTAAAGTGCAGAACAGAAGCATTACACAAATTCCGGTATTTGTTCATGCAGAGGCGGATGTTGATTCGTGCGCTCAGCTCGGGGGTAAAAGTATGATGCATTCACCTCATGGCTAGCTGAAATCATGACGACGAACTGACCGAGCAGGTTACTTCACACATCCTTCTGATCCACAATCGCATCAAGTGTGGAATTTTGCGAAAGGCTGCTGGTGCTCTAGAAATGCATATGCAGTTTCGCCGCAGACTGATCTGTGAGAGTTCACAGCGTGTTTTCCCGCCTGATATGGGCACAGTTAAACGCGCGTGGTATAGTGGCCGTGCATTTCGTGCCATCCGGCAGAGATGTGTTGTCGCTCTACATTTTTGTGGCCTTCACTAGAGCAGGAAATGAACAGGAAAAAGGAAATCCTCAGGTCAGGGAAAAAAAGAAAAGGCCGTAGGAGGGGCCCGTAAAAAGATAATAGGGAGTAAAATGTCCCACTTATCGTACTTTTTCTCCGCTCTCCCGCTCCTTCCAGTAATAATGAAATTATGAGCCATCACTTAGGCGTTACATACCCATAAATTCTGGAGAAGGGCATTTTTCAACTTGAAGTTGTTTGTTAACGTACTATTTACTATAACAATCTTATATTTGCCAATAAAGATTTCGCCATCGTCAAAAGTGTTCTCCAGTGCTTTTCTAAGGAAGCATTTACAACTCAATTCTTGTGAAGGGCAAACTTAAAAATAAAAGATCTTGCTGCACGTCGGAAGATTGGACCATCACTTTCAATAATTCCATAACACTATTACAATATATCGTAGTTGCCTTACAAATAAAACTGATGTTCAAGAATCGTGGACTTGAGTGGATACAGGCACAAACTTCACAAAACACCAGGAAGGCAGAGCCTACAATGAAGGCAAGAAATGGTTGGTGAGACTTAGCTCTCGCTAACGTTCTCTCGTTAGGGCCTTGCACAGAGCGACAAATTGTAATAAATTTTTTATGTAGAAATGCCCTCTCTGCATAATACCGCTGTCTCGTGTAAGTAACTAATTAGTATGGCTTAAAAGAAATCCATTTGCAGTAAGTGGCAGAGAAAAAACGTCTTCATGATGGGTACAAAGGAATTAGCGCATTGGAGCCTTGACTTCCAAGCACCAATCTAATTTTACTCTCTCATATTAAATATCGCGAGTCAGACTTTCTCCTCCATAGTAGTATCACGCAATTTGCTTTTAATCGAGTTTTTTTTTTGGCCTCTGGTTTCTTCTTACGGGTGCTGATCTTATTCTCTATTGGGGGTACGAATTATGCGCTGTCTTAAGCGTGTCTGAGTGCGACCTTATTTCTGTGTTTGTGGCGTTTTCATTTCTTGTCCTGTGCTTTTTAGCCAAAAAACTTTGTTTTGCCAAATAGAGCTGGAGCGGTGAGTTATTCGCTGCAGCTTTGGATGGCTAGAGATAAGTTCGTGGGTTCGAAACTGACCATGGCTACACTATTTTGATCAAGACGACATGCAAAAACGCGACCTCCTCTCGCGAATATCGCACACGCTACATGAACAGGTAGCACAGCTAGATCCACTTTTTTTTCTTAGTAAAAATTGATTCAGTGTCTCTTTCTGGGTATGATAGTGTGTTGGCAGCAAATAAAACATTTATCAAAAGTTTTCATTTTAAAATTTTGCCCCTTTCTATTCAAACTCGCAACATCTATGCGAAAATGAACGCTGTTGTCAGCGCTTTGCTTATAAAACTTATTAATAATTGCTTTTTAGTTGGAAAGTCGGCTCCATATGGTGACAGTTCTTTTCCTTTATTGGCGTTTCCAATTTTATAAAACATCGTTTTTTAAGAAACTTGCGCTCATTTTCACAAGATTGTAGTATTCTAATGGTATGAACAAACTGAAATTTCTCTAGGGACCCTATTAACAGTCGTAGGGAATTTAAGTTAAATGAGACGTCTCCCTCAAAAACTGCGCACCTAACAGCCAACATTCTTGCACTGAATATTAAGCACAATAGATTAATAAGAAAAAAACAGTTCTATCAAGCGGATGGGAATAACTAGAAGTGTAACTCTAGCTCAGGAGGGGGATGGCGCTATATTGTTGCATGACGGCAAGCCGATGAAGAGAGAACGACATGGCAGATGGTTATGGCATGATTGAATGGTCATGGGCCTATAGCGCCAGCGCTCTGTGCTGCGCCATTGCCCAATTTGCCGCCTTATAGTGAGTACCCGGAGCCACCCAGCGATCGTCCCGATCACGCGAACTAGAAGAACGGCAGTGAGGATGAAACGCAGGTCGTGACGATGGGCGTGACAGGAGGGATGAGCACAGAAGAGAAGAAGATGTAGATTTTGCCGTCACAATGAGAGAGATGAGCAGATGATCGGATTAGCACTAGTCCACATAGTTTCCGGCACACGGGTCACCTTGAGTCGACAGCCCAGGTTCATGGGCGCACCAAACGACATGGGCAAGGGGCTGTGTGCTCGCGTGTCTCGGATCGGTCGAGTTGGTTAGGGTCTGGTCAGTAGGATCAGTTCGTCGCGTCTTGTCGTCGACGTGGAGGACGGGACTGGGGCAAACGGGGAGGTCGGTTTTGGTCAGGTGGGATGGGGCAGAGCCGAGCGGCGCGGACCAGGAACACAAGGTCGGCGACCAAGGCAGACGCTGCACGCCGAAGATCCAGGACCAGCACGGCGATGATCACCCCGAACCTCACACTAAATGTCAGGCGACGGCAAGCCGATGAAGATTGGATTGGATTGGAAAACGTTTATCGTCAGCACTGAACTCTATTCGGCACTATACTACCAGATGGCTTCGAGCCCATGGCTGTCGGCGACCTTGTGAGCCCATTCAGTTGTCCGGACTTGTGCCAACGAGTGTGAGCTGATCAGTATAGCCTCCCACCGCTCTAGATAAGGGACTGGTCCGCCAGTTTTCCGCCAGCCTTAGCTTGAGGTAGGCGATTGCGTGTTCTATTCAGCTTATTACAAAAGCCTGAACCACTCGGCACATATTTCTCGTTGACTCCTCGTCTTTCATTATCTATTCTCCTTATGAGCCTGGTTCTCATGTTAATTGTCGACTTAAGCTTGTTTATTGTCTCTGAGGTCTTTCTATTGTCCTGGATTATCAGTCCCAGGACCCTGATTTTGCCCACTCTCGCTACCGGTGTATCATTTACTTTCACCAGAGCGTCTGCTGCGTTGGTATCGCGTTTTCTCGCCCCCGGATGACCAGAAGTTCGGACTGGCTTGGCGATGAATTTAACCCTGCCCATTCCGCGTATTCCTCGACAATATCGATCGCCTGTTGGAGATTTTTTTCTATTTCCCCATCTTACCCTGTGTGCGCCTATTTTTTTTTATATCGTCCGCATATAGCGTATGTTTTATCTCTTTGACAGTCATCTAATGTGGCGGTAGCCCCAGTGTAGTTTTGGCGCCCCCTTTGTTAAACGGGTCTATGATGTCTGCATTGAGCTGAAGGATGACGTCCTGCGTGGAAAACGGGCTCCTAAACCCTACATTGTTTCAGAAAATACCCCCTGTCATCTTCCGTATTCCTGGAGTCTGTTTAGTAGTACATGCTTCATTTGCTTCCCCAGGCAGGACGTTAGTAATGTCGGCCTGAGGTTGGCCACTTCAAGTTGTTTCCCGGGTTTTGGAATAAATATCACTTTGGCGACTTTCCGTTCCGGCGGTAGACTACTTCGTTTCTATATTTCGTTTAAGTAGTCGGCGACTGCCGTGACCAGGACTACATCTAGGTTCCTTAGCATTTTGTTGGCTACCCAATCTGCCCAGCTGCCGATGTGGCTTTTAGTTGATTCATTGCTCTCCATACCTCCGCTATGGAGATTTCCTCGTCTAGCTCTGCGTTACACTTGAATAAATAAGGCGTTACAAAGCATACGCGAAGAGACAGGACGACGATACAGTTACCATCGCGTCTCGTGTCTCAGGAGTCTCGTCTCATGTGTCTTGTAGCGCCTTATTTCTTGTAGCGTAACATGCATATCCAACTAGCCCAGCGACAAACTTTAGCGCCGATTCTCTACTCCTAAGTAAGCTGGAGATGAATCCCCTTTCTGTGTTAAGGTACCTGCTCTTCAGTTCCTCTATTAGGTCCGTTGCCGTTCCCTGGTATTGGAGAACCGATCTTTTCAGCTGCCCTTGTGCCGCCGATTTAGGTTGTCCTGGGTCTAGCAGGTGGCGAAGGAAATGCCACGTGTTCTTGCACCCTAGCTTCCCATTCATTTCTGCGAAAGTCTGTCCCCAGTGTTGACTTTGAAGCTCGTTCACGTACTCTTCTATCTGCCTTCGGAGTGTCGGTATTCTCTTCTTTACCCTCCTAATCTGCTTCGCCTTTTCCCACCTCTTCATGGGGCTCTCGTGGGCTTCCTACATGTGGTTCCAGCCTAGAGTCTGTGATGTCATGCCCGATGGTTGGAGTCTCTCTAGTGTGTCTGTTTTCATCTCTTTTGAGTGCCTCGGCTTATTGGTTTAGATACAAGACTTCCCTCAACGTGGTTCTGTCCGTGACTTTTCTGGGAGTATCCCAGTCAGTTTAGTTTTGCGTACCTTCCCTCCAACGGCCTTGTTATTGTATCAGTGTCTATGGTATAACAATAGCCACCCAAGCTGTGTGCTGTATTAAGGCGAAAGCCTTTAATGGCTCATACTCCCGGTCGAGATCCTGCCCGTCCGTTACATCACCAACCGGAAGTCACGTCAACGGAAGTGACCTCATTCCGTACGTCCATCCGTCCGTTACGCTCTTCAACTCGATAATAAAACATCTTTGTGCCCGACTGGATTTGCACCACCGTCCTTCCGTTCCGCAGCCGAGCGTGCTAACGACTGCGCTACTGCCTGCGAACGCATATGTAGATTTCCTTGTCTAGGACGCTGGGGAGTGTTTGCGAAAAGGCGTCGAATCAAACAGATGCCTCCCAAACGCACTACAGTGTCGCCAGCATTTAAGATTCACAAACAATTGTGTAATTAATTAACATCTTAACCACACATCAGTTACACAAGCAGCAACACCGCGCTAAAGGCTTTCGCCACACCGCACTTTAGGACAACAAAGTGCACCCCATGACTTTTTTCACAAGCTTTCACCCTGTATGTCTTTCCCTAGCGTCAAGTCCGAGGACATGTCTACACTGACGTTATTGCCCATCCTCGTGGGGTCTTGCGGGTTGTTTAGTAGCGCGACTCTTTTAAGTTTTGAATTTCCATCCATAGATTGTTTCCCTTAGAGATGTTGGCCGGTTTCCCCATGCCGGGTGTGGGGGGGAAGGGGGGGAGGTTGAAGCCTCCCGTGATTACAAGACCTTTCTTATTAGTTAGTCATGACTCTCCTTAAGAGGTCCGCCAGCTCTGTTCACTGGGGTCTCGGTGAGTTGTATGTATTCAGCATAAAGAGACTGTTGTCCCCCTTTGTGTTTGGGATTAGTTCTAATTCGCTCTTTTTTTTTTCGATTCGTGTTGCACGGCTCTCAGATTTCTCTGCACCAGCGTGGCCGGGAAAGACTTTTGCTCCCCTTGTATTTCTAGCGGGGTGTACGCGGCGTATACGGTTAATTTGACCATGCTGCTTGCCTCTTATAGCGTGATTACGTCCGATGCGGTTTTTTTCAATGTGTGCCTGCAGGTTGTTTCTTTTTGAGTGCAAGCCTCTGCAGTTCCACTGCCAGATTCTAAATTCTTGGCGAGGGGTCATGATGTCCTATAGACGCTGTTGCTGCGGTTGCAGCGAGAGGAGGGTGTTGCCAGCAACTGGGGAAAGCCTGCCTTCTACGTTTTCTAGTCGCTCCATAATTTGCCGGAAGCAAGCAATGGTTTGTTGCCTGAACATGACGAATTCCACCGTCACGTTGTCAGAACGTCGGGTTATTTTGTCTACCCTAGCGGTAAGGGCATCTATTCTAGTGTCCTGAGCGTCAACCTGCTTCATGGGCGTGTTCATGTGCGACCTAAGCTTCCTATGGGTTCTAGTCGATGCGTCCCCATTTGTAGTTCCTGCCACCTTTTTGGGCGTTCTCTCTTCGGTGCTTCCTTCTCTGGGTAGAGGTCTTCTCGCGGTGACTCTGCTGCCAGTATCTATTCATCATCATCATCATCATCATCATCATAATTTATTTTCCCCTAAAGGCCCCAATGGGGCATTACATAAGAGGGGGGGAACAAATGGTAATAACGGGTCACAAAGATAGAACACAAATATAAATCGCAAGCACAAATAAACACAGTAAACGCATTGAAATTACCAAGACAATAATTAGGTAAATAAAAGGCATTCTACAGAAATTGAGGAGAGAAATAAGCAGTTCATAAGTGTTTAAATTTTACTGAGTTGGTTTCATTGACTATATTGTCAGGGAGTACATTCCACTCGGATATAACAGTCGGCAAAAATGAATTATTGAAAGCTTTAGTGGTACCATGAATACGCTGAACACTGCTGCAATTAAACAAACGTCGGGAGGATCTCAAGGGGGGCAGAATAAGGCTCTCACGTAATTGCGGCAAATTATAATAAAGTTTGTGAAAAAGGCAATGTCTTGTTATCTTACGTCGTGATGACAGGGGGGCTAGACCAATGGAAGATTTGATATTAGTAACGCTAAGCCGAGAATCTTATTTGGATGTTATGAAACGAGCCGCTCGGTTTTGGACTGCTTCTAACGCCTGGATTAGGTATTCTTGATGGGGGCTCCAAATAGTCGATGCATATTCAAGTTTGGTACGGATAAATGTTTCATATGCGATTAGTCTAACCATGGGCGGAGAAAATGTGAGAGATCGTCTAATGAAGCCTAGTGATTTGGAAACGCGTGCAGCAAGTGACTTGATGTGCTTTGACCAGTTCAGATTACTTGTTATTTCGATGCCAAGATACCTGTAAGATTCAATTTGCGATAGCACGGTCGAGTTTAGCGAATATGAGTTGAGCAAGTTAGATCGTTTTCGGGACACGTGCATAAACTTACATTTAGCCACATTCAACTTTATGAGCCAGGTAGAGCACCAGTTTTGGATTAAGTTTAAGTTATCCTGCAGCAGAGACTGATCACTATTAGAACAAATACGACGGTAGAGAACACAATCATCTGCGAACAGACGAATGGATGACGAAATTCCAGCGGGAAGGTCATTAATAAAGATTAAAAACAGAAGCGGGCCAAGAACTGATCCCTGAGAGACTCCAGAGGTAACATTTGTAGCGGCAGAAGGATGACTATCAATGACGGTGTATTGCGAACGATTAGTTAAAAAGCAGTGAATCCATGATAATAATAGTGGGTCCAGAGACAGGCAGGAAAGTTTAGTTATGAGGCGCTGGTGGGGAACGCGGTCAAAAATCCTTAGAAAAATCGAGGTAAATTATGTCTGTTTGAAGGGATGAGTCTAGGTTTGAGATGTGGTCAGTCGTGAATTCGAAAGGCTGAGTTGCACATGAATAACCAGAACGAAATCCGTGTTGTTTAGAGAAGAAAAAGGAATTATTATCTAGGAGCGTTGCAATGTGAGAGTAAATTATATGTTCAATGAGCTTGCAAGCAATGCACGTTAGCGAGATAGGCCGATAATTGGACGGATCGGAGCGGTTTCCTGCCTTACAGGTGGGTACAACTCTGCTTAACTTCCACTCGGACGGCATTTGGCCACTGTAAATAGACTGCGTGAAAATTGTTTGTAGGATACGGCTGGATATTAGTTTGGTACCTTTAAGAATTTTGGCAGGTATGTTGTCGGGCCCAGGAGCACTTGATACCTTTACGTTATCTATTAATTTACTTATTCCATCAACAGAGATATCAATTGGCGCCATTTCAGGAAAATTTAAGCTGGGCGCTAAAGGAATATTTGTAACCGGTTCCTGTGTGAAAACCGACGAGAAGTACTCGTTCATTACGTCTGAACGGAGCTCCTTTAGAACGTGAGAGCCGTCGGGATTTAATAAAGTGGTATTATGTGACCCGCTATGGTTGGGAGTTAACAAAGACCAGAACTTTCTTGGGTTATTTCGGAGGATGCCAAGTAGGTCCTTGTCGTAAAATTTATGTTTGGTGCTCCTGAGCAACCAGGTATAATTATGCAGACAGCTTAAGTACTTTTCCCATTTAAGAGCTGAGTTCGAGCTCTTAGCTGCCCTGAATGACCGTGTTTTTCTTGTTACATAATTTTCTTAAGGAATTTGTAAACCATGGTTTGCCGGCATCACCATTGCGTTTTGTTTGTCTCCCCCTTTGTTTGTGTTACACGTGGGCGCCTTTTTCGCGTTTTTTAATCGCTTCAAAAGTAGGTTTTGAACAACCCTCTGCTGTTTTGTCTTACAGTTAATGAGATTCCTCATCTCCCCCATTTCCGTCTTTATGGGGCCGAGCTCCCTGTCTCTCTTAGCGAGCTGCTGTACCTGTTCTTTCTCCGGAGCGGATTCCCAAGGGGAGGCTTTACCTGGACAGCTCACCTTTTTGCCTTTGTCTCTGTTCTCGCTTGAGCCTCTTCTTTTGCTCGAGGTGCTGCCTCTGCCAGAACCCGATCTGCCACCTGCGTTCCCCGGTGATGGTGGGAAGGAGTTCGATCTGCTTCTCCACCGGTAGCCTCCGTGGTTGCCGCTGTGGTCCCTGGTCCTCCATTTGATTGGTGTCCGAGTCAAGTTGCCCCGGTTCGTTCTTGGTTTTATACGGTTCTTTCTCGGCAGGCTATACTTCCAGTTCCGGCAGTCGGTGTTGTGTGCACCCCCGCATACGATGCACTCGGGCTTGCATGTCGGTACTTCTACCTTCGGTGGGTCTAAGTGGTCTTCGCCGCGTCTGTGGCAACGCTTTACCCGTGGCTCTCGGTGCGGGTAGACGATGAACACTGATCCCAGTAGAAGACTTCACTGGATAGCTTTTTCTCTCCGTATGTGATCAGAATTTATCTCTACTTACCGATTTTTCTGGCGTTGAGTACGGCATTGCCAGGGTTGCGTTTGATGAAGCCTTGGCGGACTTCTTCCGAGGTTCCGATGTCGTAGGCGTTTTATATCATGCGCTTACGGGCATCGCCGGGAGCCGCGACGTAGGTTGCCATGTCGAGGGCTTTTGCCCGATAACTATCGTCTTGATTTTCACGTAGGTATTCACGTGTTGACAATTCGGTGTGCTAATTGTGTACCTGTTGTTCACAGAGTTGGTATCGTCTTGAATGTCTTCTTATGTTAGGTGTGCGGCTGCGCACGTGGCCTGCAGTAGGCGACGTGGCACGTGGCCGTTCAAATTCGAGCCTCTGGGCCTGAAGATTATTTTATAATCGCATTTCGGGAGCTTCGACATCGGTGCCTTTTTGCGGATGTTCGGGTTTTTGCTTCTTTTCGTGAGTGTTAGTTGATTTCTTCTCTCCGGCACCGTGATCACTGGCGTTCCCTCCGGCGTTACCGGTGGCGTTCGTCCCAGCGGTTCCGCTACGGTTCGCTGGTTTCCCGCATTTTTTTCATCATGCTGTTGTGCATGCCGAGAACGGTCTCCCACTCACCATTCTCAAGTTCTGACGGGACTAGTTCATCTCCGCCGACAGCGTTTATCATTGTGGTGGTCTGAGGGCCGTACCAGGGGTGAACTGCCGTCGATGCAAGGGAGGCTATGCAAGGTCTTGGCATTAGGCCTAGCTAGCTGCTACGCGTCCCAATGGTGTAAGTTCCATGAAATACGAAATAGTCCACCGATTGCCTGAAATCCGCGGTGTCCGCTTGCACGGAGAGACAATCCGGATCATTTCGCTGTGGTTTCGGCCCCGCAGGCCGAAGTTGAACGCCGGAAAGGAGCTTCTTAGCGGGAGGGCATGCGACGCACGTCCGCACCGTTGGCCGGTCCTGATGGAGTCCGTTGATGAAAAGAGAGCGACTTGATAGATGGCTATGGCAAGATTTAAAGGTGGTGGGCCCATGCGCTCCGTGCCGCGCCGCTTCCCACTTTGTCGTGTTCTAATCCGTGACAATTAGATATTAATGCGAAAGCAATATTCTGATGAGTAAACTCCAAGCAAAATTCTGCGATGTTTGTGGGTGCGTGCCGAGTGAAATAAATAAATAAAAATTAATCAAATAAATATCCGCGAATAGCATACGAACCCGCAGCGGCACGATAAGATCAGCTTAGCTGGCCACTGCGCGAGAGCACTATGTTTTCGCCGCAGTCAAACACGGCTCATGTTAAACTGCAACACACTGTCGCGCCGTGGAGTGCCCTTCGTCTTCTTCATCAACTGATGCTGCAATCAAACTAATATTCGCGCTTTTGAGGGTAGTGCCGCTTGTGACAGAGAGATGTGCACTGCATGTGTTGGTGTGGACAATGCTGTGGCAGAAACATGGTACTTAACGATACTCTTTGCGTTGACAACATTGCTGCATGACATCCTTGCTGCGGAAACGCGGCACTGTAGTGTAGGCTGCCGACGTACATTGGCGTTGGCGATGAAAAAGTTGAGGAGGAGGAAAAACATTTATTCAGAGCACAAAAACTGGGTGGGTTCAGTACGAGAACCCATTGGTCGCCATCATAATCCGGCCCCTCTCAATCAGCAATTTCTGGTCGAGTGGGCTGTGGCTATGAAGGGTTGCCTCCCAGCGCTCATGAGTCGGATCGGGATTGCTGTCCAAGTCTGGGTTTTCTTGACATTCCCAAACCGCGTGAAAGAGTGTGCCAACTGCTCCACAGAAGGGGCAGGACGAATTGTAGGTTTCTGGGTACCATTTACTCATTAGGTAAGGATTGGGCAGAGTATCAGTTTGTAGTCGCCTGATTATGTGCTCTTCATATTTACTTAGGGTTTTGTGAGGAAGAGGATATTCTCTTCTTGTGATCTTATAGTACTCCGTAATTTCTGCGTAGCTTAGTAAGGGTGAGGGGTTGTCAACTATGTCAGAGAGAGGCTGCGTGCCAGATGCTCGGAGGAGGAGAGCTCGAGCAGCTGTGTTGGCCGCCTCATTGCCCGTCGTTGAGAGGTGCCCTGGCGTCCAGAAGATCTGGATGTTGGAAGGATTAGACCTTTCCAAAATTTCCCAACACGAAGCGCCAACGCGGCCTCTGAGGTAATTGCGTACCGCTGCTTGTGAGTCGGACATAACCGTTGCCTCGCTGTTCTTTGATATCGCTAGTGCGATAGCTGCTTCTTCAGCCGATGTGGTATGCACCGCTTGGATAAGGCTGCTTGCAATGATATCTCCCCGGGGTGAAAGTGCTGCAATTGCCGCGACTCCGTTAGCGGGTCCAGCCGCATCGACGTAGATCGTGTCCTTGTTTCCATCCCAGCGCTTAGAGAGGTGTCTAGCTCTGGCTAGTCTCCGTCCTCTGTTATATTCCTCATCCATGCGTTTTGGTATGGGGTGAGTCGTAATGTGTGATCTCATCTGCATGGGCATGTCGATCTTGTCAGCGACTTCCCGGGGTGGACTGATTCTCAGCTTCTGTAATATTTTCCTGCCAGGATTAGATGTTGAGAGCCTGACAATTTGATTTACACGGTGGGCCTCTATTAGTTCGTCGATGGTGTTATGGATCCCCAGCTGTAGTAAGCGCTTAGTGGATGTGCATAAAGGGAGTCCCAGCGCCGTCTTAACTGCCTTTCGAATAATAACATCTAGTTGGTCTTTTTCCTTTTTGCTAAGCCGTAAGTACGGGGTGGCGTATGTTAGTTTAGAGAGAATGAAAGCCTGAACTAATCTTAGGGCCTCCTTCTCTCTTAGCCCATTTCTTTTCTTGATTACCCGGCGTAGCATTCTAGAGACTTGTTCGGAATAGGTTTGGAGCTGTCTGATTGTAGTGGTGTTAGTGTTGCCGCTGGGTATGATGGCTCCCAGGATCTTGATCTCTTTCTTGATCGGAATGCTCATACCCTGGACCGTAAAGGCGACAGAGGGAGTGGACGGCAAAAGCCCCGTATTCTGCCTCTTGCCACGGTCGATCAGGAGTAACTCTGATTTCTCGGGAGAGCACGTTAACCCATACCTCGCCGCATGCTGGCACACGACATTCGCTGCTTCCTGAAGCCGGCCTTGAATTTCCCCTTCATTACCGCTGCAACACCAGATCGTAATGTCGTCGGTGTATATAGCGTGCTCAATGCCTTGGATGCGGTCTAGCTTCTCTGGTAGCCCACGCATGGCCAGGTTGAAGAGAAGCGGAGACAAGACCGCTCCCTGCGGAGTGCCCTTGGAACCTAGATTGAACGGAGAGGAGGTCCGATCACCAATACTTATTGACGCTTTTCTATTGGAGAGAAAGTCCCTCACGTAATTATATGTGCGGTCACCACAGTTGACGCTGTTAAGCTCATCCAGTATTCCCTGGTGGTTGACATTGTCAAATGCCCCTTTTAAATCGAGCGCAAGGATGGCCTTGACCTGACATCTACCGGGGTTGTCCAGAATATCCTCTCTGATACGGAGGAGAATATCCTGTGTAGACAGCTTTTCTCTAAACCCGTACAGCGTGTCAGGGAGGATATCAGTCTTCCTCAGGAGTCGCTTCAGTCGGGCGTTCACGACCCTCTCGAACAGTTTACCCAGACACGACGTCAGGGAGATCGGTCGTAAATGATCAATATCGCATGGCTTATTGGGCTTGGGAATAAATCGCACTAAAGCCAATTTCCAGGAGTCGGGGATCTGGCCCTTGTGCCAGCACTGAAGACGCGCATAAGTGGCACCCTGGGTCAGTGGACACCTCAATCGTTCTTTCAGGTCCGTGGCGGTGGTGTCCACCTGCAGAAAACTACGCTTTCGCACAATATTTCATGCTTAGCAGTGAAAAACCGCCAGCCATTTCTTTTTCTACTGACGCCAAAGGTTGCCTTGTATCTTTTATTTCTGTACTGGTAAGGTAGAGATAAACATGTCACTATGCACTCAATATGACTTTCCGCAAATGCCGTTCCGTAGAGTCATCTGTTATTAGACAGTGCGTTACTGTCCCCGTGCACGAGTGATTTATGGACCCGTGTGGTGTAGCTATAAGACAAACAGAAGGATCCCAAGCGACAAGCGTAATGCAGATCATGTAGTACATGCGCCTTAGTTCTTGACTTCCACTTCACAAAAAATGACAAGGCAGGGTTTGTGTAAGATTTTTCATAGAGTTTTAGCGTTTCACTGGGGCCACGGGGCGCCCACTACTGCACACTAAGATTTGTCTTTTCAACATAACTCCTCCGGTGGTAAAGAACATAGGAAACATCGTGCTCTACACCGTTTTTCTTCCCCAAGAATTACGCTTCCGAATTGAGCGTAAAAAGGCCTAAGTGTCGAAAAGAAGTTGCATCCTAATCGTCCGCTTCGAACCTTCATTACAACTTATCGTCGAAAGATTTCGTAATGGCACTGAGCTACGTACTTTCTTATTTTATTCTCCAAGCTCATTCACATGAAGTTTTAGTGTTCAATTTTCACACCAGCTTGCAAGAGAGATCCTCCAGCGGAGGACCACTT
Organism: Amblyomma americanum; assembly: GCA_030143305.2. Lineage (NCBI taxonomy): Eukaryota > Metazoa > Arthropoda > Arachnida > Ixodida > Ixodidae > Amblyomma > Amblyomma americanum. Next base: position 24,049 of record JARKHS020031033.1, read on the forward strand.
ATTCCATACTTACATTTTTTTTGTCTCTCTAATCTACAGAGATTCCAGTTGCGTTAATGCAATCTAGAGCTGACGCGCCGCGCAGGAATTCAGTTAACGACGTGCACTTTGACTGCAATCTGCTTTAGCCCGGCGCAGATTACACCTTAATCGGGAATTGTTCCGCTGGCTCTGGTAATTTGGTCTAAACTCCACGATTATTACTTAGCTGGCTCCGTCAGTTTCCTCCGGTTTTGTCCTCCTCATGTCTGCTCTCGCGTAAACCGTTTCTGCTTTGGAGGAAGTGGCGTAAGAACAGACCGCACGAGGTTGAGAGCCGGCTTTTGCTTACCTTTGCTGAGTGGACACCAAGTACAATTATGGTTTGCAGGCGGGCAACGCATCTACCCTAGCGTTGTTTTACCATTCCAAGTGATGGCCGCTGGTTTATTTTTCTTCCCTCTGTGCTCCGTCTAGCATTTCAGTTCTGAAACTCTTCGGCCCTACTGAAAAAGCTCCTTCCGATACGCTGGAATGTTCAGGAAAGTGTGCTAACCTAAAGCAGTATGCTTTTTTCTCCTGAGAGTAGAAGTGCAACGGTAGGGTATAGCTGACTGATATCGTCAGGTGACGGATAATAGTTTGAATACTGTATTTGGGATTGAGGATCAGTAGCCAGGACATCATTCAGGTAAGGCAAAAAGACGAGTTTAAGACTTACGCCTGCGGCTGCAGTTGTGTGTGCTGGTTATTAACCCAAAGCGGAGCTGAGTACAATTGCATTCAACAGTTCGGAAAAAAAAGCATTCATGAAGAGCAACTTAGATTTATTAATAGATATTGGCTGTCCCCGCACTTAAACCAAGCTGCAGGCATCAGCGACGACGTGAGAAAATTGGGCCTCTATGATCACTGTTAGTATGTAGGTGGTGGTGTGGCCAAAACATCAAGAATCAGCGCTCAAAAAAAGTATTTGACGTCATTGCGATTTGGCTTGAAATATGGTGTGGGTAGTGGCAGATGTGATAACTTTTACCGCGCTAGAACTGTAGTCCTCTTTTTGGCAAAAAAAAGTGATACCGCCAAGCTTACAGACTTAAGTGCATCAATAACCGAAAACTGTCATTGTTTTGGTTTAGATATTTAGCTATCATTTAGCCGTGGAATCTACATCGTGAGCAGTAAGAGAAAGCCTAGTCATGCTCTTGCAAATCAGCGAAGTCTCATTTGCCGCAGCTGTTTCCTCCCTGCCTCTCTCTCTCCTTCATCACGCGCTGTCCCTGTCCCTCTTCTCCCTCAAACCTGAGAGGTATTTCCCTCACTCCTGGTGACAGGGCTGGCAGGTGGCAATTAAAGTGAATTTCGTTTACTTAATATAAATTTGCTTAAATTCAATCAAATTACAAAAATTAAGTAGAATAAATTCGAAGGTATTAATTGGCAATTTAATGGCATTTAGTTTAATGACCATAAGTTAAAGACTTGAAACAGTTATGTTAAATAAAGTTATTGTACTAATTAAGTAAATAAGGTTTTGCGGCTGACGCTATATATTTCAGAGCACAATTCACGGCTATATGGCTTAACGAAAGCCAAAGCAGGTTTCGCTGTGAAAAACCATGCTATGTGCGCACGTGTGTGTGTGCCCTTGGGGTCCCCAGAATCTCCAGCGTCCCTAGGGGGTCCTAGCGATTCGGGGCACCATCTATGCCCCTTCCGGAGCGCCCTCAGGTGCAGCTCCGAACACACGCCGTTAAAAAAGCATCTCCCAACCATGAGCCTCCACCGCTTCAGAAACTCCACCAAGCTCCACCCACCAGCAGGACTCCACCCGTCGCCATCCACCAGATGTTTACGCAGGCGAAATTTTATTAAAATAGACATTGGGAAGGAGATCAGTGAAAAAGCTTAATGTATACAACGAACACTTCTAATGAGGATTTCTCGCATCACGTCTCATGATCAGCTGTACATTTGCTCGAAGTTTCAGCTCTTACATGTCCTGTTTTAAAGAATGCGTTTAAGTCATTCAATATGTGAAATTAAATTGGAAATTGGTTTTTGAGGAAAGGAAATGACGCAGTAACTGTCTCAAATATCTCGGTAGACACCCGTACCACGCCCTAAGGGAAGCCATAGAGCAGGGAGTAAAAGAAGAAAGGAAGAAAGATGATGATTGTGGATTTTTATGGCGCAAAGGCATCTGCGGCCAAAGAGCGCCATGACACAAGGTGCTTTCGAATACTCAAGGTAAGGTCAAAGACCTATTTTCTAAGCATTTCACCCCAGATAAGCCGAACACCAGGCCAGGCGAAGGCGTGTACACAAAGTATCACCGGTGGGTAGCCGGCGGCACTGGGGATCGAACCCCGCTCCTCACGCATGCGAGGCGGATGCTCAACCACTTGGCCACCGCTGCGGTGAAAGGAAGAAAGAGGTGCCGCAGTGGAGGTCTCCGGAGTCATTCCGACCACCTGGGAATCTTTAACGTGCACCGACATCGCACAGCACACGGGCGCCTTTTCCATTTCGCCTCCATCGAAACCCGACCGCGGCAGCCGCGTTTCGATGGAGGCGAAACGCAAAATGCGCCCGTGTGCTGTGCGAAATTAACCTCTTTGTGATTAGAACAAGGTAATCAGTTTAATATTGCCATGCACAAATTCTCCTCCCCAGTGTGTTATAGCACATGCGCCTTTCCCTCCGACATAAATTGAGACAATAAGAACGATTAAAAAGACGCTTAATTAGAGTTATCGCATATAGGGGACTAATTTACTAACTGTTACTGCTGCTGAATTTGTGGGAGCAAACTAGCTTAAAAAGCCCCAATTTGAACGTGTTTATTGACAGCATTTAAAACTACAGTATTTAGTAAGCGTTCTTTCGTAAGCAGAAAATAAGACTCAAATTCAAGCTGTCAGCTTCAAAGTCGGCAGGTATTCGCGTCCACTTGATCTGCCGCTAACATGCTGGGACAGCTGAAACTGCAACCCGTTCATGAACGCTGTCAAGGTGCCAGGCTGCGGTTCTTATATATGCTCTATCCGCACAACTAGATTTATTTTGATAGGGCATATGAGAGCAACGGAAATCTAAAATATAAAAGAGACCATATAAAATCTGCTTTGCTACGTGATACATTTTCTCTGCACCCTCTTGAACAGACAGACTCTACCATTACAACGCATGTAAAGCGCCCATATTTGGCCAGGATCAAACTTTGTGAATGATACTACTTGCCTCTCACAACGCACAAGGGGAACAGTTTACCAGCATTCATTGCCGGATCTTCAAATGGCCAAATATTTTATCAGCTGTTCCTACCGCACCTATGGCCCTTCCTGTTCGTGCAGCGGTCATGCCGACAGCAGCTGTAAACAAATAAACTAAAAATAAATAAACAAAAATAAAAATGAACAGACGGGGTCAGGAGGAGAACAACACCTTTTGAGGGACAAAGATAAATATTTTATTCTGTGGAGAGCAATCTCAGAGGTAAAACTCAGTCCATTGCTCTGCGCGGAAAAGGCGAACTACATGCCGCTCCTATGGTGTCAGCGCCACTGCCAGTACAGTCCTGGCAGTGATCTATAAACAGGGATGCTGTTCTTACCATGGCCATCGGTCCTGACTCTGCTCACAGTTAAGAACATGCAGAACACGCTGTCAAACGAGTGACCATCAGAAAAAAAAGAAAGAAAAAATGAGTGAGCGTCAGGAAAAACAAAAATAAACAGACGGGATGAAAAAAAAAAGGCGCGATGAACAGTGGAGCAGCCAAGGAAGTGTTGGCGGTGGTCATCTAAGCACTATTTCTAGGCTGTAGGGTTAATGCACTGCATCGTTCTGTGCGGCCGCGGGAGACTTTTTTAGATAGTTCGTGACGTGCTCCCAACGGCCGCTTTCTTTCGGTTGATGAATCCAGATGACTTCGAGTGTAAATGATAAACTGCCGGATTTCACCTGCTACTAAAGTAAAAGTGCTCGTGGACGAACCACCCGACCTACACAACTAGCATGATCAAGGACTTGTCCTTTCCTTCGCCAATTCGGGCGACGTTTCTCAGCGTATTTCTATTGTTCGTTTGCTTTGTGTATGAATACCCATGAGGCCGTGTTGCTTCGGCACATGCACTCGGATGGAGGGCCAGAGGGCAGCGCTGCCCCCAAGACCATCTCTTGGCGCCTCCAAACTTCCGCGGCCGCCGAATTGTGCTTTTATTCCGGGGCACATCTGCATGGATCGCACGACTTCCACAGAGTCAGGAAGGAACGGGACGGAGGGAAAGACGGGAGGGGCGGGGTGGATCTTGGTATACCCTAATCGAGTTAGGCGCCCGGTTCGCCCGGAGCGATGACGCGGATGCAATTTGCAAATGCCCTCGCGGCGGGGTAGGCCTCGGGGCCCTGCTCCTAAGGCAGCTCCGCGGGCCGCTAGAAAAAAAAGAAAGAAAGACTCCGTTATCTTGGCACCCACTCGCTCTGCTCTTTTCCCCTATGCTCCTCAACGACAGGCCGTTTTTTTTCCTCTTTTCCACTTTCTGTGCCTTCATACGTTCACATCCGCAGAGGAATTTGCCTACGCTCGATTTTCGGTCGTAGAAAGACGTCTGAGAAACATTCGCTCGACAGGAAAGAGAGAAACTCTCGCGAGAAAAGAAAGATCGGGACACGCGCTCACATTCGGGCGTCTCGGCGAAGCGGAACCGGAAACAACGGCAAAGAGAAAACGAGCACTGCTCCCCTCCCAAAACTCGAATGACTTCCGAGAAGCGTGACCGCTGGAAGCGATGGCGGTGAGGTTTCTATTTGCGGCGTTAGTGATGTGATCGTCGAATTTCGCCGTACAGACGTGACGTTGGCCGTATGGCGGTATAGTGCCATGTCAACTACTGGTATGCATCGACGTTGTCGTGCTATCGCCTCATTCTCATTTCTGTTATTTTTTCAGCGCCTTTCACTCGACAGAGAATCGCAGGGTCTTGCGACGCCAGCAGTAAAGGTCTTTCTTCCCGTGCATTAATGTGCCCGCGATTGTGGGCGTCAACTGCTTTTGAGCCATAGTCGAAAGCGCGCGATCATTTGCACATGCGCTCTCTGGGCGGCTTGACGGCTATTATTGCGCAGTGCGGATATTAATCGAGCAGGTGATTATATAGCCGGCGTGCCGACGTTCTTTTTGTTAACTTGGCCGTGTTACCTTGTAAGCTGATTAACCTCGGTTAAAGATTCTAGTGAAATCTGTTTTGTATATTAGGGTATCCGCAACATGCGGCATTTTTTTCTCTCAAGTCCCCGTTGGGTAAGGCCTTGAGAATTTCTTTTCAAGCATTCAATAACCGAGAGATATATATGACACTTTTGTATTCACTATATACTTACCAGATAATTTAAATTGGGAAATCAATAAAATGAAAGAACTTGTAGAATGAAAAAAGAAGCCGGGCTCTTGCCTTCACATATACATACACAATTTTTATAAAATGGCTACCATGTACTGTACATGCGGCCACGCAATTTGTCTACTGTGGCTTTGGAGTATTAAGTAAGATTTTCTTCCGTCACGAGCTCGTTATTATGCTTAATAGGATGTGCATGAGGAACTTTTAACTGATACTAAGCTCAGTATAATCTACAACACTACATCCAGATAAGAACTTGAACGGCTCTAAAATCGGTGTCACGCGTGGCAGCCTGAGGAAAATGGTTTCGCCTATTCTAAGCGCTCAGCTCTTCCGCACGTGCCTCCACCCTTTTTTGTCGTTGTGCGCTGACAGCTATTATTTGCCTTACAGGAATAGATTGTCAAGAAGTATTCGCAAATGCGTCAACAGTGCATGAAATTCGTTATTTCTTCGTCATTTAAGTTCATATTCTCTGCCGTTTAATCACAGGTGCCACCTCTCATTGGTGAGAGCTAGGTGGATCGCCAATTATTCAGCTATGCGCTTTTGACATATACGTATTCAGTGCCAATATCCCTCAAAAGGAGAGCGTTGCAAAGATGAATCTCGGTGGCACTTAATATGGGGCAAAATTTTTAAGCGTAGTGTTGCTCATACATTGACTTCGATTCAGAACCAACGTTTTGGTGCTAAAGCACTACTTGACGGGGTGAAGCCCGACAAAGAATCTTGTGGCATCCCTAACCGTGAGGGTACAGAAATAAAATAAACATTGCCGCGACTAGGTTTCGAACCCGCTGAGGCGCGAACAGACCAGCTTCGCCGGTCAGTGCACGAGAGACTATGCTATCGTCGCTTTTTTTTTATTACCCTATGCTATCTCGCAGGCGATCACGCATTCTGATAAACTGCAACACACTCGCGCTGTGCTTTGCACATCGTCGTCTTCATCAGCTTCATTCTGTGGCACGAACAGATTACATCAGATCAACCTAACCTCGATAAGAGCATAACCTAGGTCTGATATCGTCGCCAGACTAGCCGACGACCCAGCAAGGCATAACCATGAGCCAAACAGGCTAAACACATGGCTTCGAACGTCTAATGGGTTCAACTATGATAAAACCCTTCCACTTTTTTTCTTGCAGCAGTTGATAAGTCATCTCATAGTGAACTTTAGTGTACCTTGCCAGATCAGTATACTTCCAACACGAACTTACGAGAATACGGTAAATGTCGCTTCAATGGGATGCAAAACACGCGAGATCATCGTTCTAATAACGCTGCTCTAAAGCTTTTGCGTGGGCTTCGTAAGTCTCGAAATTGTTGGATTTAGGCAATAACAAGGCAAAAAATATAACGATGATTACATCCGTGTTAATGCGAAAGACAGCTCTAGATGATCCACATGGTACTTTTGCAATTGCTGCCTTTACATCGAATGCTGCTACCACGCATGTTGGTGTGACGATTGTGTTTATCGTTTCGGTGGATTACAACAAGTGTTTTGTAGTGTGACACCTTTGTTGGCGCGGATTCGCGCATACTGTCGCGCAACGCGTTTACGGGCGGCATCCTTAAAGCGCTTGACCTCTGTTACACGCCCACACGTGCAGCGTTCACACCGCGGCGCTTTGCCTCGGCTGCATTCTTGATCTTGCACAACGTCACATTTGTTCCTCGTCGCCACTGCGGTGGCTGCTAATGCCCAGGAAAGCAGGATGCCGTGTCATCCAGTCATTGCAGGATGTCTTCGTGAGAGGCTTACTAGGCGTTTGGCGGGCTCTTTAATCGACGCCGCGCCCCAGCTGACGACTAAGCTAGCCGTGACCACGTTATTGCAGAGCCTGGATGGAGACAACTACCACTACAGAGAGTTGAAGGTATGTTGGCTTTAATATTCCGCGTGATAATAACGCCAAAATTTAGGGCACCAGTTTTTCCCGCTTTGAACAGTGTGACAGACTGAGTTTGATTTCTGATGAGCGTTTTACAGCGAGAGCTGTTAAGGCCAGGTGTCCCGATTATGTGGCATCGTTATCGTGGCGCACATGAAGTGCAATGCTCTACGCTAATCACTGAGACAGGAAAGGAGTAAGGTATGGCGTCACGGCAACGGGTCAGACATTCTGAGAAAATGTGGTGATATCAATAGTAACGTTATGCTAAGGCGACAATCTTATTTACCAGAATTTGGTTTGGTTTATTGGGGTTTAACGTCCCAAAGCAACTCAGGCTATGAGGGACGCCGTAGTGGAGGGCTCCGGAAATTTCGACCACCTGGGGTTCTTTAACATGCACTGGCATCGCACAGTACGCGGGCCCCTTGAATTTCGCCTCCATCGGAATTCCACCGCTGCGGCCGGGATCGAACCCGCGTCTTTCGGGTCAGCAGTCAAGCGCCGTAACCACTGAGCCACCGCGGCGGCTTATTTACCAGAATTACAATCACCGTTTGGTGAGACCTCTCTTACGGCATTCGAGACGGCATGAGCTGTCCATTCTTTCTGCCCATTTTTCTCCCTCTGTTTTAAGCTCCGGACGGCCAGCATATATAAACGGATACGGATGAATGCGTAAACGACCTTGCGTGACGCACGCTGGTACGCGTGATAGCGCTATACCGTACACCTATACTTCCCGCACATCCGCTCGCTTCCCGCTCTCCCAGCCACACGACATTGCTTGTATTGTAGTCTTCTACTTCCACACTTTCAATAACAGGACGCTTCGCCTAAAATTACTGAACAATCCGACTGACATTGACATTTAACACTACCCCATCTATCTTTAATAATCACACTACAGAAGGATTTAACAGCAAGTCATTTATATGTTCAAGGTGCAGATTCGAAAATCTGAAGCTTCGAAATCTCGGAGCGGATCGTTTTCTAAATGTTTCACTTGAGCGCTCGGCAAGTATATTGATTTCAAGCTCCTAATGATCGTGAGGTTCCTCGCATACAGAAAAGACAATAGGCTAATAGTACACGGTCCTCGACAAGGACTATCAGAATGAATTTTTCCGCAGCGTTTCCTCCCTATGCACGCGCGATCGAACAAATGACCCTCCTTGCTTAAAGTTGCTGCTACAGGAGAAACAGTTTCGTCGAATTTTTTTTTTTGATCTCGCGTGTTTAGATAAAAGCTCCCTTGAGCGATCGTTATGCAATTGGGCTCCTTGTCTGTGCTGAAGGACCCAATCCGATATTCGAAGAGGAAAGCTGTCAGCGCAAGAAACGGAAGTGCAGAAGAACGCTTGTTTCATAACGCTCTGATTATCTTCGTATCGACGAAGAGTACGCCGACGTTATTAAAAAAAATCAATCATGGCGGTCAAGAAAAAAAAACGATTTGCAGCGATCACCGTGTAGATCATCCAAATACGCGAATCATATTGGAGTTCCGTTCTTCTTGTCCCTTTATTCTCCCGATGACTGTTCCTATCCTTTTGTTTTGTCGACGCCCCAATCGTAGACTTGCCGTGGTGGAAAACACAATTATTTCTAAGTGCATTGTTAAGCTGTCAGCGTCCGCTGTGTCTGCAAACAATTAGTTTTTGTAGGTATGTGCGGGTTACTCTTACTGATTCCCATTTTTACGTATATCCCACCCACCTACAATAATGCCCTCCGGTCGCTGTAGGTATTGTTAATGAATAAACAAATAAAAATCTGCCCTCGGTGTTCTCTCCGCAAAGGTGTGTCGGCTGGCAGAGTTTCGCTTGTTTACAATAACGCTTGCCCGCTGAGTACCCACGTCATAGGCCCCCGAACTCTGTTTTATACTTTCAACGTTTCTGCACGGCCAGTGAAGCAGGGGATAATAATGCGCACTTACCGTCTGCATTCGCTGTTTG